>BMAW01119118.1:138259-163950 GCA_019974015.1 Nephila pilipes
GACGTCACCTTCTGTCGTCCAGTGCCTGTTTTTCGAGTTGTTCGGTGCTCGTCGGTCCACTGCTTCCAAACTCGCATCACTGTGGAACTGTTCCGCTGCATACGAGCTGCTATTGCGCGATAGGAAAATCCTCCTTCTCGAAGGCCGATTATCCTCCCTCGTTCAAACTCCGTAAGTTGCTTGAATTTCTTATTCTTCCGTCGTGGAGGCATACTCAGGTCTCACTAAACGTTTGCCACTAACAAATAATCATAGACTTTTTTCAACGTCCCGCTACAGCACTTTATTTATACGCTTTCAGCATCAATTCAGAGGGCGCTGCGCGCGCCGCGCACGCGCGATGGCTCTGAAACTTTATTAATTTGCATAATATCCTATAATTGACATTTGCTGCGAATTTCATTTGATTCTGATGATTCCTTCATGGTGTTGCATTTTCTACAAACAGCAGTTTATTTAAAGACCCTGAACTAGAGCACAGTGATGTTTGGATGTGTGATGAGTGACAACAACAAATCATCCATCGAGGTGCTGACCATGATGTTTGCATACACGGGTGCGGTTATCGTCTTAACAAGATCAAAGCGATACTCATCGCTAAAGACCGCATACTCCATGTTTGCTCTTTCGTGGCATAATTGCAGTCTCTGGTGACGTTGTTGTGATGTCAGGGGCAATATCCAGATGGATCATGTGCAAGCAATCCAGAAATATGCTGCCGTCTTCTATTAATAATTCACTTACAGGAGGACGCAGAGAAGGCATTACTGTTCGCATAATGTTCGGGATTGTGACAGTTGCTCTACTTCACGCTTGCTGTACAATTTTTCTATCTCATCTACTTGTAGTCCTTATACCTATCCTAAAGCATACTTGTCTTGAGCAATATTTTCATTGTACCCTATTCCGCCAGCAACGCGTGAACATCTCCACGATCCATATGATGTGCAATCTGACAGACGGACCATTAACTTTCAGGCAATTCTGGGATGCATGCAGCGCTTCTCAATAGTGTCCGAATGTTCAAATGGCTCTCGTTTTCTTCGAAAGGTAACCAACTGCTCTAATAACTATCGTTTTCTGAACTTCAAAGTAATAAATTAAACCCAAACATACCAGTTAGAATAAAAATTGCGCACTTGGGAAGAAACTTTTAGAGGGTCTTTAGAGTTGCGGTAAGTTAGTTACATGTTTACTCATATCATTGGCCTTATGCATCTCACTTTTTAATCATTAGTATAGCTAACAGAGACGAAACAGTATCTTAATTTGAAATTACGTATCTTGCTCTTTTCTAGATGTCACTTTTTTTCTGAAGATGAGAATAATCTGATATCTTAAGGTTGTGTACAAACTACTTTCGTCTCATTGAATAAGCACGCATATTAAGCTTCCTTATGCTTAACTTTACACCTACTTTTTTAATTATTTTATGTGGAAAAAGTTATTCATAGACAGCTTATTTTTAAATTTTTCACAGAGGAAATTTAATTTAAAATGCTGTTGCTAAAAATGGTTAATTTCTGTTATAACTCTAATTAATTTGTTATTTCTTTAAATCCCTAATAATGGACTTATTCATGAAGTCTTCCTTAGTTTCTTTAATTTTCCTCAATAATCTGTGGTTCGAAACTTATCTGATTTGTACACACATATCTCTTAATTTCACTGTTCAATAATTTTCAATAACTTAACAAATTAAAAACTGTACTGATATCCTCTTTAAAGTCGGACAATTAGAAGCTTATAAAATACTCTCAAGAATCTGATTTTTATTTAAAGAATTTCATTTGTTATTGATGTATTATTTGATCATAAGCAAATAAATGAAAACTTATATGAATATCATGAAACAACACGTTAATATTTTAGTAATCCCCGATGCCTGTACATTATATATAATTAAAAAAAATTTATTGAGCATACAAACGATTTTTTATATTAAAAAGTAATTATTCCTGTTCATTGAAAAACTCTTAGATTAAGGGGAAATCAAGAACTTAGTAAATCCTTAGCATTCGAATATTTCATTATTTCAGAATCAATTTATGAAATTGATTTCATCAAAACAAATAGAAGGAGCCCAATAAGATCATTATTTATAGCTAATTCGTCTTAGTATAATCTTTTATAAGTACCATTACTATGTATATATATATATATATATATATATATATATATATATATATATATATATATATAGCAAAAATTCAGTATATTTTGCTGTTCTTTAAGACTTTTTGTGGTTATCATCTCTTAAGTAATATATTACTTTACATTCAAACTTGAAAATGTCTTGTTTTTATTCAAGAATCAAAGTCTGAAAAATATTAACATAAAAAGCCAGCCTTTCTGGAATGAGAAATATATGCCGAACATTTTGCAAGTCTAAGCTTAATTACTTATATGTGATGGATAACCGTTTTTTCTCGAACTAAATATTCGAAGCTTATCATCTATTCTAAGCCTTTATCAACTTATCTAGATTTTAAATATTTGAGATAAAAGGTTATAGAATCATGAGTATGGGCTAATTCCTAGCGCGATATTGCACCTTTGTGGCATTTGTTATAAGAACATTCCATGCTCATATGTGAGTGTTTGTGCGCGCGCAATGATCTCACATAAATATGATTTGATTTTCTCATTTCCCATTCAATAACCCATTAGTAAAGGGTTCATCCTTTTCTGCAGATACAATGCCGAATTATCCTTTAATCCATGCAAAAACGCGCTCATGAAATCTGATGAATCAATTTTCTCACGGTCGTAAATCTGTAGGAAATGATCCCTTCTTGGCTTATAGACGTCATCAAAATCTCTCAGAACCCCTTCATCCTATACCAAGTGATCACTATGTAATCTGAATAAATCCCTAAGTAAATTTAAAGGTAATGTGAAATTCTTCTGCTGTAATCGAGGAGGCGAAGCTACGCCTCTTTCATTATCCATTTTAAAAAAGTATATTTATTGCCTCTTTTTCATCAAAATAAATAAACAGTATTAATTGGAAAAAGGTGTTCAAAAAGAATTTGTTACACACACACATATATATTTCCAGTTCAAAATTTTTTCCCGATTTTTACCTACTTCCTATAATCTAATGGAGCTGAAATTTTGCGCATACGTATCGTATAAATCCGAAGACAATACAATGCTACGGCATGCTCAAGCAGTAACGGATTTAAAGAAGGACCAGGGCCAAAGCCTTTCACTTAACAATGTCTAATTGAAATTTTGCACACATGTGTAGCTCAAATAATTGCTTTTTAATCTTAAATTTCCAGACTAAAATAATTAAATAAATATGAGGAAAAAAAAAAAACTTTTTAAATTGAGCTTCTGTAAAGCTGGACTAAAATGTATTCAAATAATATATATTTTGCAAAAACTTGCAGGCTTGAATACTTCTTTTGATCTCATATATGAATAAGTAGTAATGGGGTACTTAATTTATCGGTAATTACCTAGGTATCTTAGTTAAGAGCCTCAAGCTCTTATAAATTATATATATATACATACACACACTCGCACTCATATATATATGTGTGTGCTTTCTATAGTTTTGAACTGGAAAAATATATATGTGTGTGTGTAACAAAAAATATATATGTGTGTGTATATATATATATATATATATATATAATTATTCTTATATTTTCTTGTAAATCTTTAAATAAAAGCTTGATTTAAGCTATACAATACTCATTTCATTGACATTTTTTTTTTATCAATTTTTGAACAAGCCGACGGAAAAAATCCTTTTGCTCTACTTGTTGACATTGAAAAAATCCTATATTCTTTAAAGAGTCACAAAATTGATTTCTTAATGTCTCTCGAGCTGAAAATAGTTGGGGCCACTATTGAAGAAAATCATTAGTGTTAGTGATAACTTTCCTTCGGAAAAATGGTTGCTTTTAGTTTCCATCTACAGTACGTAAAATAATTACACATTTCTATCCTAATGCATATATGATAAATGATAATATAATAAGTAAATATATGATTATATATTTTATTTGAAAACTGATATAAGTAATGAAAAAATAAATAAATGGACTGAAATCCAATAAATCTTTTGGGAACTTTAAAATTTTATTTATTAATAATTTTTTAAAAATATCAGCTCAATTCCTCTTAGTTGTTCTTAATGGGCCAAAGACATATTACTCTTTTTTTTTAAAAAAAAATTTTTTTGAGGAATAATTATTCAATTTCTAAACAAACAAAAACAAGCAGGTTTTCTCTGACATTTGCTTTACCTTCACATCAGAAGGAGAGATAGAAAAGTTAACAAATTAAAGAGAATATATAATGTGTGCGAATGTAGTAGCAATATAATGCATTAATTCTCTCCCGTTTTGTAGCGAACTCGTAAAGATGCGAGGGTTGTTGACAGTCATTTCACATTCCTAGAAGGGATAACGCGGTTTGTTTTCTAATGGGGGGAGGGAGCAGCGGAAATGCTAGGAGATGGGGTCACTTTCGGTCATACTGCCAAGATGTAAAGATGTGTTCTGTTTGCTGTCTTTACGCTTGTAACAAAGATGTGCTTCAATAATATCTGTATTTATTTCCTCTCAAAATAATTTCACTCCCCATATATGGAATTTTCTAAATATATCCATATAGTTGGTTTTCTTATCTTTCTTTTCATCCCAAGTACACACATGATTGTGCATATAATGAAATTTGCAAATGATTTGTTCCTTAATATTACGATCTATTTAAATAACATTCAAAATAAATAATTTATAATATATATTTATTTATCAATGGTTTAAAATTTAAAGTAAATTATGTATTTCTCCGATTCTAAATTAGAAGTAAAACACACTGACATTGAACACAATAAAATATGATAAAACGAGTTTCAAATTATAAAATGAAACACACACAGCACTTATAATATGTAAAAGGAATAACTTTTGAGCTTCTTTTGAAATTTTTGAAAAATTATCATTTTAATTTATCGCGAATCATTGATGATTTTGGAATCTACAATGCCCAAAATCTAGGATGAAACTATAATAAAGGTTAATCACAATAGCTGACATTTTTGTTTTTATTTACTTAAAGCTAGCTGATGATCCCTTCTTTACCCGGGGATTGAATGAAGTCAAAATATCAAATCGAAAATAGTTAAAAGTTTGTATCGAAAGTCCCCACATTCTTTCCAACCAAAAGGTAAACAAAAATAACGTAATAAAGAATTAAATGATACGTTACAAAAAAATCAGAGTATTTTTTTACCTATATAAATAATTAATTATATAAATGTTATGATTAATTTTTATTATTGAACACTTAATTAAATTATAAGTATTTATTAATAATTAAATATCTTATATGTAATTAAATTAATTTTTTTCTCAACGAAATATCGAGTTTATTCAATTATTGAAAAATTTTGATGGTTACAGCGAGAGAGAGATACTTTTGAATGAAAATTAAAAATGAATTGGTCACAATAAGTTGAATAGATTTTAGTGAAATGTTTTCGAACAAGAAGGAAATATAAATTGAAAATACTTTCGTCATTACGTACATATTAATTTATTGTAAATAATTTTGATAATATAAAGATAAATATATTCAAATACCTCAATTTTGCACTCTGAAAAAAAAATAACAATGAAGTATAAAGGATTGGAAATGATTTATTCTAGAATGAAGTATCTAATTCGTTGAAGATCTGTATTAGTAATAGCTGAAGATCTCACTTTTAAATTGTGAATGAAAACTTTATTTGGTAAATTTATTTGAAATTTATTTGGTAACCAATGTCATTTAAAACACAAATATATTACCAAAAATTTGAAAGAATGTAATGGAATAATTTTGAGAAGTTGAAAAATTGTCTTACTCATTATTCCTTTTCTTTTAATCTATTGTCGATATAGGATTGATTGGATTATGAGGGACATGGTGCAGCATTTTGATATAAGACTTACCTGGTATCAATCCATGAACAAATTAAATTCAATAAATGCAAATAGTATGATAAAATTATTGCATTAGATTAAGAATATATTTAGGAGAAATTGCAATCCAGTGACAGGAAGAATTTTAAAAAAGCTTGAAAAGAATGTGATGAAACAGAGCTATTTTTTAATTAAAAGTTTGAATGCAAACGACACCTGAACTGGTGCCTCCCTCTCCTAATTTTTGCACTACGCCAACGGGAGGATTTTGAGTGTCGACAGATTTAATGTGCATCAGTCCCAGCTACATGGCATCAAGTCTCGAACCCACAACTCGACGAAAACGGCCGGCCGCTAGGCCGAGACAATGACCACTATGCTACCTCGGCTACAAACCAAATTAAGAAGGTGCAATTCGAAGATTTCGAGGGGAAAAATGGCTGTTTCACAATTCTCTTAATGATCTGAATATTAATAGCTCTTTTTTTTTTTTTTTGTCTTTTCTAGGATTTCTGATAAATATGGTAGTTCCTTAAAGACAGATTTAAAGAAAAAATGCTTAATATTTTGAGTGAGCTTTATTTCGATTATACAGCAGACTTCAACAGAAAGTTATTATATAGACATATTTTTAAATAAATTTTATTATTTGTGAATGCAAGCCTGAGCGAAGAAAAACAATAACAACCAAAACCAAAAAAATTCTGCTGTATATATAAAATTATGCAGCCAAGCCTTTCTTTGAATGACATTTAAATAAGAATTTAAATTATTTTATGCAGTTTTTTTTTTTTTTGTGAGTTAATGGATTTTTTCCTTTGATTTTCATTAGAGTAGAATATAAAATATCCTTCAGTATTTACATAAGCGCTTTTTTGAAATAATTTTATTAAAATCAAAGTAATGGAACCGTTTTTCTTAAAAATGTATTACTGATAATGCATATTACATTATGTAAAGGATATATTTGTTTAGAATGTACTTCAGAATTTTCATAAGTTTTTTTCAAAGTTTATTTTTACGATTTAACAAACCTAATAAAAACACTTTATTTGTTTTTTTTAGAAAGTAGCAATAATTGTAAAATATAGTACGTACTTTCTTAAACGGTTACGAAATAAACGAAATGACTAGTTGAACCGAATTATATAAAATTCACTCTTTAAATTGTATTGGGGAAAAAAATCGAACGTACATCTTACGCAACATCAACGCTTCAACTGAATAGATTATTCAATACACTAGAGGCTAGCAACAGATCAGTCAACACAAGCATCGTTCCTGACATTCCCTTTTCCCTATATATGGCTATTTGAACATATAAATCAACAGTACTCATAAAACCTTTTTTTTCTCTCTTTAATACTCCTTTTGATTATACTTTTCATTTATAAATACTTTCGTATTCTCAAAGGACTATTTTAATAATTTTTTTTAAATAATCAAACGATTCAAATCAACCTAATAGTTTTAGTAAAATTTTTATTATTGTTCAATTTTAGTAATGCTAGTCTAACACAAGATCATAATGACAAACACAAGATTATGATAAGGATTCATAAAGTACTTAATCTTAATGTAGTTCCTAATAATTTTAAGACGATCCATGAGCCTGTTTCGTAGAATCGAATTTCTTACAGTCAGGCTGAAATGAAGACAGATTCAACTACAAATAAAGAGCTAAATCAATTTTATTTCATTCAAATTATGCAAGTCTCCTAAAGAGAGTTATAACATAACTTTTTACTACAAGAGATATCGTATAAGCCGAAAAGGCTTAGAACTCTCTCTAAGGGAGGGAGGTTGTACATATACGGATCCGATAGTTCGCAAAAAACGTAGACGCTTTTCTAAACAATACATCGTCAAATATTTTTGGTTCATTTTTATCACTTAAAATATGTATCAAGTTTGAAAAAAAAAAAAAAGATTCTGAATGAAGCGATCACTGTCTGTTTTTTTTTTTACATATATAAAATGAGTTGAATTATGAGTTATACAAAATAACAACTGAATAGTAACCATGTGCTGGCTTCAGATACTGTAACCAGAGTTATGTTTGTCTCTTCGTTGGGGTTTGAATATTACTTTGTAGTAATTTGGTTGGAAAACATTCCACCCATTTATAAGCTACTTGGCAACTATTTTTCCTCTGGCGGCATGTTCGAAAGTTACAGGAATTTTTTTCCCATTTGGGTTATGTATGAATATGGAATTTTGTACAGATTTTTAAAAGATATAATTTAGAGAAACCCGCTCACGGATCGATTTATATTCGGAAATATTCAGTATATAGTAATATAAGTTCCTTTTTTAAAGTTTTTGTTTTTATCAGCCATTCAAGGGGCTTGTTTTAGGTGGATCAATTTTGGAGAACCATATCACTTTAAAATTTTTTATCGTTTGCTTCAATTTTAATTACATTGAGCTTAAATATATTCACTTTAATAATATTATTTATCGTTCGCTTTAATTTTAATTTCATATAGCTAATATAATATACACTTTAATAATTAATCCTTTGCTTTCATTTTAATCCCATTTAACTGAAAAATATCCAGTTTAATAATTTATCGTTTTCTTTAATTTTAATATCGGAAAAGTTTATTATTGTCCATTTCTCGATATTTAATCGTTTACCTTAATTATTCTTATATTTAAAGGAGTAGTTAAATAATAATTATTTAAAAACACACACCTTGGGTTGCTAAATCTGTTCTTTGCAAAACTTTGCATAGAATTTTTGATTTTTTTTTTTAAATATTAATCGTAGGTTAAAATTTTTTGACCAAGACCAGGACGAGGATGTCTGTTACATTAAGGATTCTTTTGTGAAGTATTTAATTTGTTTTGTTATAAATTACTTTGATTTGGATCTAATTTATGCATCAAACTGTATCTTACGAAATATACGAGTTACCGTAAATTGAGATATAACGCCATCGTGTGAACAGATGGAAAACCTATTAAATTGAACAGAAGATGCTTATAATCAAGAGTTATTATTATGAGACTCTTATTGTAAAATCTCAAAAAAAAAAAACATACCGTTCTCCTTTCGAAGGTAAAAATATTTGAAATTTAAAAAAAGGTTTTTAAAATCTAAGTTTAAATCCTCCTTACCCTCAAAACTTAATTGTATCAACTAAGAGTTATTAAACAAATTAGAGCGAGTAAAGAAACAAAATTCTAAAAGAACTGCCAATTTTCGAACATAATTATCTATTGGCGGTCCTCACTCGTCGGTTTCCAGGAATTTGCGATTTAATACCTTAAATTTTGCTTACATGCATTCTTTTTTAAACTTTTTAAAATTTTCGAACTTGATTTTAATGAGAGGGTAAATTTTTAAATTTTAATACAGGCCTATCGTAATTTAAGCATTTTATTTCTCGAGAAAAACATTTAATAAGAACATAAGAATTGCTTAAATAATTGACCCAAACATTTCCCGTGGAAGAATTAAAAGAAAAGAAAAAGACATGGAAGGGAAGTGTATTTAGAAATCATGAGATAATTTAAATTAGTTTTAATATGGCAAGGGAGGTTTATTTTGCAAATCTCTCTCATGGAGCCCCTAAATCATCTTCACGCAAAACAGATGGCAATGAAAACGAAAATTCCTCTCGTCATTTTCATTAATTAGAAAATAAGGAGGAAAATATGAAATATATGCATCTCGTTCTCATACTCACCGCAGTTTTAAACCGTGTGTTGTAAATCAATTGAAATGCATTTATTTTTTTTTCTTTCTGAAGAGCTAACTTTGTTTAGAAGTCCATTACTTTCAGTACAATTTATTTTAGTAATTAATAATTCCAGACATTAAGATTTTTATGGAATCAACTTATTCTTGTTTACCAATATACAAAATGAATAAAAATGCTACGTTACAAAATAAATCAGCTCAACCTCATCTTACGAGAGTAAACAGTTATTAATGATAATAATATTATTTATATTCAATATTATGGAATACTGAAGATAAATAATTAAATTATAAGCAATTGTAAATAATATAATGAATTACAAGAAAAAAGAAAATTAGATTAATTTAAAAAAAATTCTGAACTTTTTTTTTTGACATGTAAATAAATTTAAATATTTTATTAGTTTTATATTAAGTTTATATTCAGTAACGGAGAAAATATATTTCCATGTCATACCGATATATGCCATAATTAAAAAGGAATTGATCACAGTCAAAATAACCTTGGCGAAATCGTTTTATTTATATTTTAAATACTGTTTGAAAATTCTTTAAACACTATGTACGAATTAATTTGTTGGAAAAAAATAATGGGAATTAATAAGAAATAAATAAAACATTCGAACTTTCTTTTTTGATTTTTTGAAAATTTCAGCACAAACGGTTGTCAAAGGGGAAGAAAAAAAAAAGGAGTTTTGATCGTTCAAGAAGTGAGAGAAATGAAATTCGATAGCAATTTTTGTTCCTAACGAATTCCGTTTCTGTTAGGAACAAAAATTGCTATCGAATTTATTTTTTATTTTGCTATCAATTAAATGAACTTATTTTCGAAAAAGTTGTTGTAATCTGAATATTATTTATTGCGCAAAGTAAGTTATGATAAATTTTAGGAAAATGTTGCGTAACAATTCCGATGAACTGAAAGAGATATGGTATATTTCTTTTGCATAAATCCGTTGTCAGTATAGGATGTGGAATGTAAGCCCATAAAAATAATCAATTCCATGGATATAAATCAAATGATTATTTGAGTACCCCTTTGTGCAACCTTTTTCTTGGTTTTAAGAGCCATTTTTCAATAAAAATATAAAAAAAACCATTACCTATTATATAAAAAGCACGTTTAAATAAGGTACAAATTCAAAAATTGATAATGTTTTGCGTTTTGGTGAATGTCGGAACAGCAAGTGTATTTTACAAGTTTTTAATTCTAACAAATTTTTCATATTTCTTTTTAGAGGTTGTAATTTAGATTTTAATATGATTTTTTTTAATTGTATCCATAGGCTTTAATTATTATTTTTACTTTCTTATATACGTATAAGTTTTTTTTTTTATATGATTAAAATTCTTATTATTGATTTAATTCGAATAAATATCGATCGTTAGGTTGATGTTTCAGTACATGTATATTGGGCTACGGGCCGCGGTAACCTAGTGGTTAAGTCGTGGACTAGCGGCGGCGGTTTTCGTTCAGTCGTGGTATGATAATTGGCCACCAAAAACTCGTCTAGCCGGACTGATGCACGTTAAATCTGTTCGGGGCCCAAAGTCCTCCAGTTGGCGTGGTGTGGATGTTAGGAGAGGGGGTGCCAGCTCAGGTGTCGTCCTCGTCACTTGACCGTGGTTCAAAATTACGAGGTTCGTCGCCAATAGCCCTCGTGCTGTTTCTAGTGCGACCTTAATAAAAAAACTAAACTAAGTATATCGGGCTACTATTGTGGAGTTGTTTCATTTATATAGACTAGTCATATATTTATAGTTAAATCATGAATTAACACAATAATTGGAACACACATACAAAGCCAGGAATAAGAAACGCTATGAAAAATATATCAGGTAGACTGAAAATGGAAGTAATTATTGCATTATATGAATATCGAAAGGTATATGCATACCATTATTAATTGCAAAGGTTAATTATGCTAAAAGTAAATTATTTCATGACAGATAAATTAACAATAAATTATCGTGTCAAGATTATCTATATGATGTTGGAGGGATTTTTAAATCTTTGTGCAGTATCGAATTCTGGATAAGCCAGATTAAATTTGTTATTAACTCTGAGAAGTTTATTTGTCGGATTTGGATTTTTTTTAAATATATGCTCCATGTGTCCCTGATGGATAAATCATAGAGGATTATGGATCTGATTACTTTTTTTTTTATTAAGGAGAATTTTAAGGGGAAGAGAGAAGTCGGAGAATGGCCTATTAAAAAAAGGGATGTAAGTGTGAATTTTTACCCAACATTTAGCACACACACACACACACATATATGTACTTTTGAAAAATTATTAAGTTATTTGAAATCCAGGAGCATACCCAGAGCTGGTTCCAGGGGTGTGCAGCCCAGGACACCATTCCTAATCATCTGTTTGAAAATTCGCGTATGTTATATGTTTGCCGATTGGAGCACAAGAAAAAATAAAAATAAAATAAAGGTAAGCGGATAAAAAGTTAACCGAAATCACTGGGACTAAGAGGGAGGAATACAGCTATTCTTTTTTCGTTTGCATAGTGTTTCGGCAAATGATAGGACTTGGTTCCTCACTATTTAAAATAAGCAAAACCGCGGGACCAAGTAATATCATTCACCGTTATGATTTATTTGAGATAATCCATAGCCGTTCGTGTATGTTTGCCTCGCATGAGTCTTCTCCGTTGCAGACGAGACGAGTGATCTTGATGTTTTAAAAAAAGAGAAAAATAAAAAAAATAAAATAAAAATACAGATATATAATAAAAGAAAATATATATATAAAAAAAATAAAAAAAGAAACCAGACCATTATCCAAACTTATGAATTTCACTGAGGATCCTACTAACCATGCAGTTTCTGCTGCTATTGCCGAAAGAAATGTTCCCAAATTTAAACTGATCAAAACTTTTTTAAAGTTAACCATGGGTATAATTTTTTATTAACGTCACACTAGAAGCAACACGAGTGCTAATGGCGACGGACCTCGTAATTTTGAACCTCAGTCAAGTGAAGAGGACGACACCTGAGCTGGAATGAATGTTTTTCAATGTCATGATTGTTTTTGTAAAAATCAAAAGCTATCTTATTTAATACAACAGTACTTCATCTATAATTTAATTAAATAAAGATGAATTTCTACTCTAAATGTCAATATTACCAAAATTCCAAACAGGTAATTGTTACAGAAATAGCAGTGAAAGTACTTCTTCCGCTATCAGTGCCATGTCTGTGTGAATGGGACAGTCTTGCAACGAATAATGTTTTTAAAATAACCGATAACAGTTCAAATCACTTTAAATTATATAAAAATTTGATATTTCAATGAAAATATTCAGAGAAAAAAAAAGCCCCTCAAAGCACAGGTGTCTCATTAAATGTTAGATTGTAAGATAAACAACAATAATTATAATCTTTTACAATTTATAGTTTATTTTGCTTAAATTCGTGTGACTCTATTAGTTCATTTTGTAAGAAAATATAACCCTGTTTATTTTTAAACCGTCATAATTCTAGTGTTCCATGGAATTTAAGGCATGCTGTGAGATAAATAAAATGTTGAAAGCCGTTTCGGTAGTCAGTTCCAGATTCGGAAGGAACACACCCAATTTGAAGAACATCAAAAAAATTTCTCATATTACGAAAAAGTAGTAAGTGCTAACAATATTAAAAAATCAAGCACTCTTATTTTCTATTCATTTTCTTAGTCATTTCGTTACAACCATTTCTAGAACCAAAAATAATGCATCTGTTTGAGGAATAAATTTGATAGACAGGAATAGATCTGTTTGAGGAATAATCGTTAGACTGACTGAAAAATATTCTCAATTTCTTTTATTGCATAACTAACTTTAGAATTATTACGCTAGAACCATTTTTGGCAATAAAAAATAATAAACCGGATTCTCGAAATGTTCCCAGTTTATTTAAAAACATCAAATTGATTTCTTAATGTTGTGTTTATCTCATTGAATTCCATACTTTATGTTAAAAGAGTTTTAGAATTTTTTTCCTTTTGCAAAAATAATTCAAAAAGAAAAAAAAAAAAAAAAAAAAAAAAATCTTTATTTGAAAAATATTAATTATATTTTCAAGTGTTAAAATTATAATCGATGATATGAAAGGCACACTCCATTTTCAATTTTTGTAACTAAAATTTTCAATTTTTTTTTTTTTTTAATGTTACAAAAACTCCTGTTTTGAAGTGGGAACCTTAAATCGTTACCGACAAAACTTCGTTTCTGAAAAAATACGTTTCCCTTTGCAACTTTCACCGCTGGTTTGGCGGAAGTGATACTAGCCAGAAATCTTTTCTACCTGCCCATTTTTTTCTTCCTTCTGGGCAAAGTAGGGTGTGCTCCCTATCGGGGCCTCTTTTCTCGTTCGAAAACTGCATTGTGACACGTTTATCAAGAGAAAGGGGTCGCCTTCTAACCCTGACCTAATTGATTGGGTGAAAGTGTAATTGAAAATGTGGGCTTCCTGCTTTTTGTCTCAAACTATGGTAAAGGGAAAAAAACTGGTTGCTTCACGCTATTGAAAATTGAGTGATGTTAATTTGAAAGTAATCTTCCCGAGATATCAGATGAATTTAGGTGTGTTCTTCAATATTTCGAGCAATAAATTTCTCAGAGCAATGATTTTTGTTTTCTTTTTCTTCTGGTTCCTTTGTGTATTTTACTAAAACACAGAGCCTTGAAGAGAAGTATATAAATATGCCCAGTAAAAAAAAAATCAATTGATTTTAAAGAAAGGTGAGACTAACAAAAAGTTAAAAGTCTCTTTGATCGAGGAATGGATTGACATGCTCATTTTAGATTATTTGTGTGCGTATTCATATAAAAGAATTCATACGAATGAAGACATCTTTTAACATAATGGCACCCTCGCTACAATTACATTACCGCAAGATTTCTATTCGATATTGAAAGCTGTATAATTTACAAACCTTTTTTTATACATGGAATTTAAAATTTTCATTTCATTTCTAGAATTTTTTTTAATATCATAGATTATAGGATTTGTTGAGATTAGTTTATTACACAGACTTTTACTGTTAAATAACCTAGATCGTCTGCTATTCGAAAATCAACGCAAGTAATAGTACCAGCACAGGCTCAGGCGATTTCTTCTATGAAGTTCACATTGGCGGAAAGCTAAAATGGAACGGAAAGCTATGAAAGCCGTCGAAGTTGTGGAAATGTTGCAAGGTGATAGTAATTGTTCAACGTTCGATTCAGGACTAATTCGTTGCCCGTGTTGGCTTTTATTATATTGTTATGTTTCGTTTGTGACGTTCAATAAAATTTAAGTATACAGTCCACTGTGTTTGGTTCTTTTTGTCACCGAAAAAGTTTTCTGTATGATTTATTAGATGAAATATGCCAAGTTATACTACAATGTAACTCTTAGGCTTTTGAAAGATTATATATTTCTATAATAAAATTTATATTATAATTAAAAAGAGAAAGACAATAAAATTTAATGATGCGAGTAAGTAACAAAATAAAGCTCTTAAGGCTTTTATGCATTGAAACAAAAGTTAAATAAAGAATTATTTTTGAATAAATTTCGTTTGTTATCGAATCTTCATTTGTATTAATTACCAATAGATGTATCTTAATTTATTTGTTTCCTGGAGTATACAATATTGTCAAAGGTGAGGTCAAATTAATAAGATTTTTTAAAGCAATGTTATCCTGCTACTTCTGTTACATGAATATACTTAAGATGTTTGGAGTATTTCGCCCCCCCCCCTTTAGCTTACTTCTTGGCTAAGCTAAGAAGTCTTCTGATTTCTTGGTTAGCTGAAGGAAAAACACCCATTAAAATGTTTTGATATTGTTTCCAGGTATAATATGAATTTATACATAATTTTGAGTGATATTAAACTTGCGGAAGATCGGAAGGAAATGTTATCGAAATGTTACAGTTATATTATGGTTTATTAGTTGTATATTATATTCTTATCTTGCTCTTTCATCATTGAAAATGAAACAAATACAGCTCGCACCGTGCGTAATTCAAAAATGGTTATAAATATGATTCCAAGAAAACTATTTATTTTTAAAGATCAAACTACGAATAAGATACACAAAAGCTTTCTTAAACACAGAAAAGGGAGATATGTAAATTTGATATTTTAAAATAAATTCGGAATAAAATGATGATGTTCGCTTTTATTTTTATTTACTTATTCTGCATGTATATTTTCTGTCAGTTTTGTTGATTGTTCTACCAAAGAGTTTGCCTTTATGTTTCGAAATCGGTTATATAAACATGAAAGGAGCTGAAATGAGATATATTTTCTAGCTTAGATAAAAGCGGGGTTTTGGATCTAGTAGAAAGGATTTCATTACGTAAGGTTCATTTTCAGGTCTTATCTTATTCAATAATTAAATTCTAAGATTGATAAAATTTTATTTATATATATGTGTGGTAGATACTTTTATACTTGCCCAATTGAAAAAAGAACTTGAATCAATATGATATCTTCTCAATAAGCACGTCCTTTTTGCTCATAACTTGATTTAATCAGTTCATGTGGTAAATATAATGTATTTTACCACAATTGTATTGTTGTAATCATCTGATAGTAGTAAACTGTAATAATAATAGCAGTTTTTCGTGTTAAGTTGCTTAATTCAAATATTTACTTCATGCTTGGGTTTACTTTTGTTCTGCTTTAGAAGAACTCTGCAGCAGCATAAATTACAAATAATAATAAATAAATAAATTTTAAATTTTAAAAAACCTAAGCAATTTCACTAATAATTCCATGACGATTTTCCGAATAATAATTCAAAAAAGCATACCATAGTATAATTACGCTGCATTGTAATCAATTCATTGTGAATGGAGTAATTTAAACTAGTCAAATGAAAAACTGATACTTTATTTTATTTAAAATAGAAAATTCTTATTCAATTATGTAAAGTTATTTTTAATATATTAAATTTAAAATAATTTATCAGGTTGATGAGACAAGGGCTTTCTAAAAATAACAAGGACATTGATTTGTTATAATAGGAAAATGCAACTGCTACGCGTTTTGTCTGTGTATCAGCTACTTCTAAACTACAACGAATTTATTTTCAGTGGTATATTTTGAACTGCGTTTTGTCTTAATAATGTCAAATGCATATGAAATTGTATGATACGATATGTGGTTTTGAAGATCATAAAAATTTCTGATATTATTAAATACTTATGAATTAAATAATGTAATAATTATAGAGAACAAGCTTGGAATAAAATTTAAGGCTCCCGTTGCCGGCTATTTTGATTCCGTGAACGTAATGTTAATCCTATGGAATTTCCAGTACCGTTCTCAAATTCCCCCCCCCCCTTTTATTTATTTGAATGCAAAAAAAGTACACCCGAAAAAGCAAAAAATAATGAAAGTTTCTGTGGAATTACATTTTCTCTCCAATTTTTAAAAATATTTTTACCTCTATTTTTATGACTCGTTTATGGGTTTTCCGGTCTTTAAAAATATTATAAAATAGTTTTAAAAACAGGAGAGAAAATGTAATTCTGCAGAAATCTTCATTATTATTGGCATTTTTTCGAGTGTACTTTTTTTTGCATTCAAATAAATAAAATAGAAAAAGAAATTGAGAACGGTTGTAGAAATACTATAGAATTAATACACCTGACGAAATCAAAATGGCTGGGAGCCTTAAAATGAAGAATAAATTTAGATAAAGTTTAGAAGTGAAATATTTCGATAATAATCTTAATATCATGTGTATTTTACAAGTCACATGTGATATTATGTATATTATATTGATTTTATTATTTATTATACAAATGGAAGTATTTAATTTTTAATAAATCGTGTGTTTAGAAAGAGAATGCAACATTAGAAGAGTTTCTCTAATGACTAATACTACGAAGTATGTATGGTAGATATAATTTAATGATATAAATGATGTCAATAATTTTAAATGTTCTCTAAAAATTTTAAAAAGTCGTTTTTTTCTTTGAGTTAAATTTCAAAGTTTTTCAGAATGGATCCCAAGCTATAGAACTATGACATTAATAGGTGTTTTTGTTTTTGTTGTTAATATTACATTAAATAATTATTACATCTGAAAAATGTAATAATTATTTTTAAAGAATTTAATTAGTCTATAGGAGGAATATTTAATAAACTTGCAATGTTTGTTTCTTATTAAAAGTATATATTACAAACCATGTAAATTATTTAAAAGTATGTATTAAAATATGTTTCAATGGCTATAGAGAGAGACTAATGATAATACATCTTTCACTAATTTTACATCTATTTAAAAGAATACTTCGGAAACAAATGATCATTTACTTATATTCTGAACTCCAATGCAGGGTATCGCATATACTTGCTATTAAAGAGGAGGGGGTGCACATTATTTGTATCTGAAATTCGAAGGTGGTGCAGAAAAGAATCATATAAACCCATTCAAACATTCTCATCTTGTTTATGTACTTATTATAAAACTTTTAAAAGATGTTTTCCGATTACATCACAAGCTCTCCTCATTTTCCCAAATTTTTTTAAGGAAAAAAAATAAAAACCCTGAAATTTCAAATACTTGTCACAAACCTACTTATCACAATAACCATAACTTTCGTACACTCGATTTTCATTTGAGATTTCTTCACTCATACTTATTGTTAACTGTTAAACACAATCATCCCGTTACTTCATTTGCACATGACACGCACTGATATAGGCCAATAATTGTTTAAAACTTAATAAAGGGACATTCAAATTAGTAAGTAGATAAAAAAAAACTTCGATCAATTTTATATGCATATCAGTTTAAATATCAGTCTATTCCTTTCTTTATTATGTATTTGTGAATTGTTTTACGAAAGATACAATCATTTTTCTGCACATTTACATGGAACATAGGAAAATTTAGAGACAAATACTGAATCAGAACATAGCGTTAAAGCTTATGTTATCCTGCATAATTTAAGGAATGTGATCGCCTTGATGAAACATGAGACTGGGAATGTTAAAATCTTTAAAATCTGTTACATTTTCACGGCATTAAGAACGAATGATCTTCAATTTGTATATATATATATATATATTATATATATGTGTGTGTGTGTATACTATTCATATTTAAATAAAAAAAAGGAATTTGACCAGTAGATTTTTGAATTGTTTCCTTAATAAAGAAGGAGAGTAAAAATTGCGCTTTACAATGCAATATATTCCTAAAAAAAAAAAAAAAAAAAAAAATTCAAAAGCTTTTTCTTTTCTGAAGTTTTTAAATAAATTATCAAAGCGATAAAGAATTCTCGAGTGATTTTTTTTACAAAATGTATGATAAAAGCTGCAAGATAAAAATTGTGCAGCTTTTATGCAAAATTTGAAACCCGAGGAGAATTTTAATTATAAGAATTCATAAAAAAAAAAAGGTCATTATTAGAAAAATCATTGCTATCAATTTGAAATTTCATTGAAAAGTATTTCGTTTTTTATCTCAATAACAGACTCTAGAGGACTAAAAATCTTCTATTCCAATAATTTTTATGCTAATGATAGGTTTTATAATGATGTGTGGTATTTTTTTCATTGATTTTTTTTTTAAAAATTGTGTTATTTTTTGTACCCTTAATTTACTACCGTTTTGATGCGTCATGAAAGATACGACAAATCGTGATTCTTTTTCTTTTCTTTTTTTTTTTTTTTTGTTCATTTTGGCTGTAAAGAGTAATCCCCTATAATTTATTTAGAAATATACCATAAGTGGTTTATCACGACTATTTTTTTCTCTAGGAAATCTATAAAAAGACAGTTATATTTTCCACGAAGAAACTTTTAAAAAAATCAAACCCCCCCCCAAGAAAAAAAAAATGAATCACAGGTCATTTATTTTCTTTCTATTTTAGAGCTAACGTTCAATGGCGCTGCTCAGTATTAATAGATAAATGATCAATCGAATCTAATTTCTAAAATATACAAAAAATTAAGATCAATGGAATTTTATTTCTAATATGTACACAATTTTATGAAATTTCTAATACATTGAACTTTTTTATTAAAAAAAATCCTATGAACTGGATTCAGATAGGCTGACTGAAATTTCACTTTGAAACGATTTTTACGGTACCGCGAGTCCTGAGTGTATATAACAGTCAGTTTACCGAAAAAGTCTGGTCAAACCGGTTTCTGAGGAAGTACTTTTCCCCCAAAATGACTGCAATCTTACTGTGCATTTTTTTAAAATGAAAGTACAGTTTTTTTCTTCCATTTCTGGTTGCTTAATTTTCAAACGGTGAAGCGAATGTGTCATTAAATTTTTCTTCGGGATAAAAAAATTCTTTTTTTCTTTAGGTCAATTCTTTCTATGAGTCTCGACTTTTCTTTCCCCCAAAAAGTAGGTATCCTTTTCAGCTTAAACTTATAAATGAGGGGAGGGGGGGATCATTACCTCTGAAGAGAAACAGATTTTGTTTATTCAATTTTTTTTTTTTTTTTTATAGTGTTAACTTTTTTCTAACTAGCACGTTCATTCACACATTGGAACATGTGATAAGACAATTAGTCATCTGATTTTAAAAAAATTCCAGGCATATTAAATTTTATTCCCAGAATTTATACAGTTTTTTTTTGCTTCTGTAACAACAAGAAACTGATCAAAATTGATTTCTCCATCTTTCTTCAGAATAACTAATAACGACGAAACGATGAATTTCGAAAGATTTTGAATGTATGAATTTTTGCAATAGATCATTTATGTTGACATCTTATGTACGTTGACCAGGTAATTTTAATACCTTGCGCGGTCCGTTTACATAGTTTCAGTTGTATTTGTTTTTATTTCATGATTTAAGGAGATATGGACACAAAATGATGTGATCCCTAATTTTTGTTTGATCTTGTAAGAATTTAGTACGCGTACTTATAATGTACATTCATATGATACATAAAGTTGTTTTAAAATATTCACATATTAGGAATTTGTTGCAATTTTTCGCTATTTTTCCATGCATATTTTAATTTTTAGTGATTCAAATTTTTTTTTAAAATTCTGCTTATTTATATTTAAAAGTAAAACATAGAGTAAAACATAAAGTTTAAATTATGTAAAAGAAGAGGAAATAAGTTTCGAAATTTTCAGTGTAATTTTTTTTTAAAAAAAATACCACTCTTAATTATCTCTTTTGGGTATGAGAACCTTTTTTTTTTTGAAAAGATTACTATTGAGAAATTTTTAAGCAGATTATCAGAATGAACAAAAAATTTTATGCAATAAAAAGTATAGTTTGTTAATGTAGCTTTCAATTAAATTATGAATCATAAGAAGCATTTTGGATACAAGAAATATTTTGAAAAAATGAATGTAATGAAAACAACGGGCCCATTAAAAAAATACTAAGTTCTTTTAACATAAAAATTGCTCCGTATGATTGAAAATAGTCCGGTTTAAATAAGTTTAGTAAAATCATACTTTAGTTCACGACTCAGCGATGAGAAATAAAATATCGCCAAATCACATTAAAAGTAGGGTTACAATAAAGAGGATTCTATATTACAAAAGTTACCAAATCAGTGTATTTATCGCACTTTTTAGCGACACCATGTTTTCTGCCGCCAAAGCGCGGGTTGAAATAGAATCCAATTATAATTTTTGCTGTTAAGAAGAGAAAACTGTTTTTTATATTCTTTAAAAAATTTTTTTTTCTTCATACGTTTGGCTATTTTGGTGTTTTCTAATCATTTGAAAACATATTGATTGTTCTCTTATTTTTTGGTATAATAATAGATTCAGAAGAAAAGTTACCAAGAGACTGCTATCAAGTACAGCGTGAGTTGAAAAACGAAACGGGTGTGTATCGCATTCAACCAGAATATGCAACAAGACCAATCTTTATATATTGTGATATGGAAACTGACGGCGGAGGCTGGACGGTAAACATTTTAAAATTTATTTTCAAGAAAAACAAATTTCAAAACTAAATTTTGATAATACTTTTTAATTTTTGATATGTGCTTTAATAAAGAGCTTTGCAATGGTATCCTTGCGCTTTTTAAAAATTAAAATAGGAATACTACATAGTTACTTACTATTGCTTCAAACTTCACTGTGAAATTACATCATTAAATATTTCAGAGTTATTCTCAAACTATTTTCACCTTACGAAATGGATATAAAATTTTTGGAAATTCTGATTTCATATAAAAAATAAAATTATTTTAATTCCTTTTTGTTTCTTTTTCTAAGCATTTGTAATTTTCTGAATAATAATTACAAATAAAAACATTTGTAAACATCAATATGTGTTTTGCAATGAGAAAATTTAAAAAATACATTAAATTGTTAACAACTCGTCAAAATATTGAAAAGCATATATCTCTTTAAAATGGAAACTTGTTAAAAAATGCAGTTCAATTATTTATGTGAAATTCTTTTAATCATTTCATCAAGAATTTTCTCTCCTGTTTAACTCAAGTCAACTTGATATCTTCCAAACGTAAAGCTACTCAAAGGAACCGAATTATCCGAACTGAAAAATAGGCTGAAATCTAAAAAGGCGCAATAATAGGGGATCTAAATTTGCTTTGAACATATATTCTATTTGTTTTGAATATATATCCATATCTATATCGTCTAAATTTTTAAAATGATTTTATAATGTATTTAAAAAGCAAAAACCCTGCAATATTTATAAGTTTAAGTGTATACAATATTTATAAGTTTAAGTGTATACATTGTTGTGCTGATTCGTTACGTGGTAACTGGTATGACCTGAGATTTATTACATTCACAATGAGTCTTGATTTTGTATCCGAAAGTGAGAAAAGTTTCCTTTGTAAACATTTTCATCAGTTTTCGGAAGAAGTATTTTAAACATTCTATTAAATCAAAATCTACAACAAATCTAAATAGAGAGATATATAAATTTTCGAAATGGAATTTTTATTGTATTTGTACAGAAATCTTCATTATTATTCTTTTAATCTCTGGGACTCACTGAGGACTCAATTATATTCACGACCGTGTTGGTTCATAATAAGAGATTTTAGGAGATGTATCTTTTGAGAATAATTCAACTACAAAGACATTTGGTGATGTTGTAGCAATTTAAGTTCGCAACTAAATGATGTATTGTAAAAGAAATGGGAATTATGTATTCTGTAATGATGTTGAATTTAAAAACCGATTTCTATTCATGCTTAAGAGCAAATTAGTAAAGTAAATATATTTACCTTTATGACAGTTATTACTGAAAACTCTCAAAACAAAATTTTGAGACAATTTATTTTATATTATTTATTCATTTTTGATTAATAGTACAGTTTTGTTGACTTGATATTATCAAATATTTCATCTGAGCTTTTACTAATTTAAGGTTTAGTTGACGCTTGGCATTTAAAGCGGCTAAAAGTTATCAATCCGTAATCAATAGTGTGGTACTAGACGATTTAGTCTATTAAAACAAAAATTATTTGAAATACACATTTAATTTGCAGCTATGCAAAGTATCTCTTTCGCACAATAATCCTAATTTTTCCATTAATTTGTTCAAAACTTCATTCAGGGACTTTGTAGTACCGAGCTTGTGTGTAGTCAGTGAGTAAAGTTCTCCCAGCTGTACAAGATCAAAAGATATATTTATGTAGTTACATGATGTTTGATTGCTAGTAATTCAAGTGTTCTGCGTTCTTGGTTATATAGATGCAAACATATTGTGATGTGTTTTACATGGTGTCTCTCTCTCTCTCTCTCTCTCTCTCACACACAAACACACCAAACACCCACCACAGAAGCGGGTCTGATTGTTGATGATATTAAGAAGGAGTATGCCATGAGTGGTAGCTGATTGATTGTTATTAACTCAGCCTCAGATGCAACGCCCATGCTATTAGCCAACTATGTGTGAAGCACAATCAAGTGACGAAGGAACGAATCTGGGCCAAGCTCTTTCTTTAACACCTGACCACGCTGAGTAGGCTTAGAGCTCCGACCGATTACCGTACAGTTTCGCTACACGACGTGTCATATGGCGTCAAACACAAGCCGCGACTGATTGAAACAACGTTGGCCTTCAGGCTCATTTGATCTGGCTTCTGTGGTTGGTATACGGAGACGTCCGAGTTTAAAGTTCTGTCATTTTGGTGTGGAAGTTAAGAGAGTGAATTGAGCTCAGACTTTTTGTCATTTTGGCCATGAGGTTGATGAATGCGTAGTCGTGCCAATTAACTGTATTTACTTTATATAAGTTGATGGTTCATATTTCTCTATGTTATTAAATAAAATGGATTGTATTTTTCCATAGGCTTTTATACATTATGGTGAAATTTACATGGTGCCTGAAACATACTTAATAACATTTAAAATTAGATTTTTAAAAACTGTAGTTATAAAATATCTTTTAAAGGTATGGCTTTGATATAATTAAATGCTTTGTTCCTCAACAAAACTTAAAAACTTAATTTAGTTATACCTCCAACTAAAAGATAACCAACACAGACAACATTATTGTAAACTGATAAGATATCAGATTAGATTTTTAAAACCTGATTCACTTAAGAACTTTTATCCTAACAGGTATTTCAAAACCAAGGATGCTCTCTGTCGACTTTTAAGAGTGGAAGGATTACAAAATGGTTTGGCAACATAGGTGGAGAATTTTGGCTCGAAGGAAACAGCATCTTTTTAAAATTAAATGTAAAATCTTTCATTTGAATTTTTAAAGGTTTCTTCCCATACAATTAAATAACTCAAAGCCCTAAACACTTAATATAATCAGCCATCAAATCAGCACAAAGAAGGACACAATTCAACCAGCCCTCAGCGCCACTGAGGTCACCAACGAAAGAATAATGGGAAATTAAACAAATTTATTAGAGAGGTAACACAGAGCACAAGATGAAATGATTAAAGCAGCCTTTGAGTTGAAGACGATTAAATGAGTAGTTTTGTGTGAGCAGGTAATAATGCATGACTGAGGTGTGACTGATTGCTATAACATTTACACGCCTCGATATTGAATAAAAGGGCTTTGGATAAATTGTTGGGGTATGGGCCCAGTATCTCTTATTTGATGTGGGTAGGACCAGTCGTTTTCAAACATCATCTTATTCGATTGACGATAATGGGAGGAGGAGACAGGTAGGCCAAGGCAGCAATGCAATCAGGTGGACGTAGTCACAACATTTCACATGCCAAGTATGGATCACTTTGTCTCATTGGAAAGCCAGCAAACAGGCTTCGAAGGAGATAAGTGAGAGAGCAGACTGTCAAATATAAGCCTCTGGTCCTGTGTCGGAAATGACTTATCAGGATGGAGTGGGTTGGGGTGACTCTAGGAGGGATGGTATTACCACCTAACCTTAAATACTGGTCAGGACCAGTATGACAGTTATAAGACAACAGTTAATTAACTTTCCAGATTCTAATCTAATCGTCGTGATGTCGAAGGTAGATGTGGATGTCCAAAGTCGTTTGTAAAGATAATGTCGTTTATTCGCCTGTCCATTCTCGCCTTCAATGCCTCATTTTGCAGACGCAAATGCGTTTGTTTGAACAAAGGAATCGCATCCATGGACGTCTTGATGTGACTTACAGAGCTTCAAACGACGTCGAATCGTATGTGGGGAGCCGACTGTGTAGTTCCTGATGATGTGAGCATTAATCACTTCCCTTGTTCTCATTTTGCTTACCATCTTGTTAGTGGTGCGATGGATGGTGCAATCGGTGCCATATCAATCTTTCCTCCTGCATACATCGATGTGAATTCTATCAATTTTGACTTCACACAAAACCAATTTCTCTCGAAAGATAATCTTCGTTCTCTAGGGCATGCATACTTCCTTGATTAAGTGAAAACGTGTCCAAATGATTCTAGTATTTCTTCTTCAGGCATACTGAAGTTTTAAACAAACAACAGCAAAAGAGATTCACTTGCAAATGATATTCTGTTCTTCCTTTATATAGCGGTAGTTCGAGGCATCGTGCATTTGCATTTCCATCGCGGCATATGCTCAGTGAAAATTTCATGCGTTTTCGATGCTTCTTTCAATATTAAGTTTTGGGTGGCCACCAGTGTAAATACTGTAAAAGCTTTTTAAC
>BMAW01119118.1:164166-233164 GCA_019974015.1 Nephila pilipes
AAGTGTATACAATATTTATAAGTTTAAGTGTATACAATATTTATAATGTAGATATTAAGTAACATTAATCAACTACCAAAAAACAAAAATCAAGTTGTATTACAGCTGCTATTTTACATCTTTTTATTCGATTTCATTTAAATCAATACTTTTTCTGAAAATAATTTTCTTTGAAACAAGAGCATTGAATTAAATGATACAACTTAAATATAATCTGATGGAGACTTTTACACTTTCAAGTAATTGATGAAAAAAAAAAAAAAAAAAAAATGCAGGAAAATATAGTTAGAGAAAAAAAATGGGCAAAGAAATGCGGGCAAATTTAAGCTCATCAAGGCTCCCCTTTACCTGGTTAGTCAATGCAACATTGTAACCTTGTGAAGTTTCTACTTCCCCACCTCAAATATAGATTATTGAAGATGTAATACAATTTATTACATTCACAATAGTCTTGATTGTTGTATCCGAAAGAGAGAAAAGTTTCTTTGTATTTACATTTTCATCAGTTTTCGGAAAAATATTTTTAAATATTCTGTTAAAAATCCAAAAATCTACAAACAAATCTTAAATAGAGAGATATATAATTTTCGGAAATGGAATTTTTTTATTGTATTTTGTACAGAAATCTTCATTATTATTTCTTTTAATCTCTGGGACTCACTGAGGATCAATTTATATTCACGAATTCGTAATGGTTCATAAATAAGAGATTTAAGGAGATGTATCTTTTGAGAATAATTCAACTACAAAGAAAACATTTGGTGATGTTGTAATTTAAAGTTTCGCAACTAAATGATGTATTGTAAAAGTAAAAATTGTATTCTTCCGTATGATGTTGATTTAAAAAAACGATTTCTATTCATGCTTAAGAGCAAATTAAGTAAAGTTAAATATATTTACCTCTTTATGCACAGTTATTACTGAAAACTCTCAAAAACAAAATTTTGAGACAATTTATTTTATATTATTTATTCAATTTTTTTTATTATTAACAGTACAGTTTTATTTGACTTGATATTATCAAATATTTCATCTGAGCTTCTTTATCTAATTTTAAAGGTTTAGTTGACGCTTGCGCAAAAGCGGCAAAAGTTATCCAATCCGTAATCAACTAATGTATGGTACTAGACGATTTAGTCTATTAAAACAAAATTATTTGAAATACACACATTTAACTATTGCAGCTATGCAAAGTATCTTATTCGCAAATAATCACTAATTTTCCATTAATTTGGTTTCTCAAAACTTCATTCAGGGACTTTTTGTAGTACCAGAGCTTATTGTGTGTGTAGTCATACAAAGTGAGATTCTCCCAGCTGTACAGATCAAAGATATATATTTATAGCAATTTACATGATGCACATGATTGCTAGTAAATTAACAAGTGTTTCGCGCATTCTTGGTTATATATAGATGCAAACATATTGTGATGTGTTTTACATGAATTGCCCTTCAGCAATAATGCAACTGAACGAAGTAACAATTTATATAAATTCGTATTGTTGTATCATATATACATACAGTGCTGGATTTCCATAGAGGTTGGACAGGCTGCAGCCTAGGGCTTCTAGGTCCGCAGAAGATCTTAAAAGTTTCAAATTCTTCTTATTTTTTTTGAGAAATTGCTCAAAGATCGAATTTTAACATATTGAAGTTGACAGCTTATTATTCTAAGCTGTCAACTACCTAACAATGGTATTTGTTACCTAACAATGCAAATGTTTGCTTTTTGCATAATTGTATTACGAATAAAATATCATTTTGAGTTAAAGCGTAATAATTATTTCACAGTTAATATACTTCATTTGTATTTCATTGTAATTTACCATTAATATAATTATTACTAACTGCATTTTAGTTCATTATTAGCAACAATCATTTTGATAAAACATGTTATATATTTTGTTATGGGCGAAGGACTTTAGATGCGTATTAAGTATTTAAATTACCGCACCCCATATATTCAACACAAAAATTGAGCTAATTGATAAGTTTGATAGTGGTGCGATGTCGTTGATAAGAAACGGAATTGAATTTATAAAGAGTCCCAGTACCACCGGAAGTCTAGGACCTCATCAAACCTAAATCCAGTCCTGTGTGTGTAATCATATACTAATATTCAATTAATACAATACGCCACAAATTCCTTACATTGCTATATAGTATGGGATGTCAAGTCAGGTGTCGATATCTGAAATTGGTAAATAAGACTTTGCTCTGATTTTTATAAAACGTGTAATTAAACCATTTTATTTATATTTAATTTTCTTAAAAGAGAACATGCAATGATTTGAGCTAAAATTTTATTTTACTTCTCTCTCTATCTCTGATATCAATATTTTAATCGCAGCCCAATATTTTACATAAGTAAAATTCAAATTTCGTTCAACCATTTCATTTCACCCATTTTTAAATTCCTACTATTAGCTCACTCTCTCTCTATATATATGAGGATCAATTTTTCAATCGCTAATAAAATACTTTTTATTCATTCACTCAAGTTCAAATACATTTTTTTTAAACTTGTAGTGGATGACACTTGATGTTAATACAGATTTTTCAAATATTAATTCAATTAATTAAATTTAATTGGTGAAAATGCAGTTTAGCCTAACCACTTGGCGCGATT
This sequence comes from Nephila pilipes, assembly GCA_019974015.1. Taxonomy (NCBI): domain Eukaryota; kingdom Metazoa; phylum Arthropoda; class Arachnida; order Araneae; family Nephilidae; genus Nephila; species Nephila pilipes. The sequence continues at coordinate 166,796 of BMAW01119118.1, forward strand.
TCAAAAATTACCAAACTTGGCAAACTTGATTTTTTTTTTGGCCGAACGTTAAGTCCGCAAAGTGTACCAGGATAGCCACATTTGGCAAAATACCGCCAAATAATTTAGCCAAACCATCCTTTCGTCAAGGGTGGTTGGGCTAAAATACATTCCAACCATTTAATGTACCAGATGAATTAAGAAACAAGCCAATGCTTTTACTATGTCACTTGTCTTACAATGGCAAATTTGGTAGAGCGTCGGAGTAGAATCTTCATCCCTTCGGATCGAATCTCATCGAAGCATACAATTTTTTTTATTTCATTTTCAAATAATTAATTTTAGTTTTATATGGGACAAAAAAAATTTCACTGATATAAGATATTTAACAGGATATAAATTTAGAAATAAATATCGTTAGTGACGAAGCGTGTAGATCGCTGGAAAAAAAATGTTTTTTCCCACTTAATACTGTGATTCTGTCATATGTATATACATATTTATATTAATTGTAATTATTTAATAAAAAGCAACTAAAATAAAAAAATTCTTTGTTGACTTGAGTAGGATTAACTTAATTTTTTTTTATATTACTTGTTAATTATAAGAAAGTGTGCAGGATTTCTATCTTCACTTTTTTAAGAGACATGAAATAATGAACAAAGTATAAAATGATTTATTTGTCGCATAATTAAATTATTACGTTTGCGCGAAACTAATATTTCATTTTGTCTAAAAGTCGAACAATGTGATAACAAAACGTAAACTCAATCAATTTTTGATTGTTTATGTAGTTCTCCATGAAAACGGATTGTAATATTTATGGTTATATGTTTAGAAATATGTCCAGTAAAATAAAAACCCATGTTCATTGTTTATAAATTTGTGGCAGTGGTAGTCTAGTGGTCTTGTTCGCGAACTCACGACCAGCGTTTTTTTTGTCGAGTCGTGAGTTCGAGTCTTGATGACATGCTATCAAAGAACCAACGTGTAGAGGGGCTGATGCAAGTTAAATCTGTCGAGGTTCCAGGCCTTTCCGTTGGCGTTGTGGGGAAGTTTGGAGAATGAGGTTCCAGATCAGGTGTCGTCCTCGTCTGAGTTGACCGAGCTTCAAAATTACGGAGCTGTTGTCCCGAATAGCTCTTGTATTGATTCTCTAAGTACGTCACTAATAAACAATGAATCAATGAAAAATTGCTGTAAATTTCGAAAAAGTGATTTAAAGGGAGTAATATCCTAACGTTATATGATTAGGTCTAATGCCTAGTATTTTAAAGAACAATTAAAGCTTCATCGTCAGGATTTTAAATATGTCAGTCTGACAAAAAGGACATGTTTACCCAAAATAGTGCGTTTACTTAGCAAAACTAAAACATTGATATATTATACAACCCTTGGTCAAACTTAGAAAATCTTGAGAGGATCAACTCTGTTATAAATTTAATAATTGAGAACAGCTTAGTAATATTTCCCCCGCACGATACAGGAAAACTAAAGCAGAAGTTCATATTGCAATATTTTATCAAACTTGATGAACGTGCTTGAGTACGTGCTTGAGGTGATGAACTTAGTTCAATTAAATGATTTGTCACAGTAGTATAATACCGGAAACAAAAAAAACAACCCTCCCTAGAAACTAGAGGTTCGTATAGCAAAATTTAATTTAACTTGGAGCATATTCTCAAAGTGAGGAACTCAGCTGAATTAAATGATGTAGCAGAGTGGGATAATGCCAGAAAAGAAACAACAGAGATTCGTACTGCAACATTTTGTCAAACGGAAAAGTTACGTGAGCCGCTCAACAATTCCTTAGAAATTCCAAGAGATGGTGCTCGTAGCATCGAAAATGGTTTGCTCTTAGTAAGCAACATGACTCACTAGACAACTGTCTAAGTCTCAGTTACTTGTATTCGTGATCGTGATACCTTTCGCCCCTCAAAAATTCTTGTCCTAACTTTTCCCCCGATGAGACCCTCCTCGCCTTTTTTGGAAAACATTCACTGGAACAACCCAACGTTTTGATTTTGCTTGATTTTCTGTGCATTATGATAAATCCATCGACTGTAACAAATCGACGCAAAATGACATCGACAGCTCGACTCAGTAGCAATCAAATTTTAATTTGGCTGCAAACGACTACAAATCAAAACAAATTTATGAATCTATGTCAAATGTGTTTCGGCTCCATTTAATAGATAGCAGCACCTAATGGAAATAACATTTTACCTTAATGATACCATCTGTATTCAAATACAAATACTTTTTGAACCACGCTAGTATACTGTTGTATTTGCGTCTGGTCACTTTGTTTTTAAAATAAATTTGCTCTTAAAATTTTTGAATAATTGAATAGTAAAAATTATAAACTGATAAGAAAGTTGCTATATTTTTTAACTTACTGGTTGATATATTACCTCATGAAATTTAAACTCAGTTAATAAACAACCAATGGATATAAAAGAGGTACTGGCGGTATTGTCTAATAAAAGGCATTTTTAATATAGTTATTAAGTCGTCTCATAATCTTCAAAATGTTTGAAGAATTTTCTTAATAATGTTGTGCTTCTTTCTTGGCGAACTCATATGATAACACTAATTAGTTTTGATTCTATTTAGAATTCGTTTTAAAAAGGTTTTATATTGTCGCACAGAAATGTGGAGCAAAATTAAAACCCTACCTTAGGCCAGTGGTTATTTTATCAATATTCGTAAAAGAGTTTTTATCAGAAGATATTTTTATTTCAATTGAAACTGTGAACAATAAAAATTTAAACATAGCATATAATATCAAGGTTTTATTAGTACAAAACACTTCTCATAAGAGATGGCGGAAAATATGACAAATGAACAACGAAATGATTGTAATTCAGAAAATAACAGGAAGAAACTGCAATAAAGCGAAAAGAACTATTTTAATGAAACTATTTTAAAACTTCAATTTTCCATTTTATATGCTGTTATTTTTAGCTTTATATATTAATATTTCTCATCTGAACAATGTATTTCCTATTTGTTTGATGATTGCAATTTATGATTTTTTTTCTTCTGTATTTAATAAGTTACCCTTTAAGTTATGTTACCCTTTGATTCGACTCTTTAAATATGAAAAATGTGATTTCTTCAAAGTTATCTTTTTGAAAAGTAGTATTTTAGCTTATGTAGAACACATATATTTTCAAAGAAATTTATTAGGTTCTTTGATAGTTAAATTGTTTTTAAAAACTACGTTTTAACAGAAGTAAATAAGTTTTATAGTTAGGGGGTTACAATATTCTTAAATATCAAACTGAAGATACTTCAACAGTATATTCCTGCATTAGGATGGGATTTATTCTTTTACATATTCTTCTCGAGTCATATATATTTTTCATCATGTTTGATTTTTAAAAGCAATTCTTTCAGTTAGTGAATGCAGTCAAAAATGTTCAACACACACCATCCAAATGTATCGATTTATATCGAATAACAGTTAATCAATATCTGAAAAATCTATACTTGATTTTAAAATTCTTTTAGATGTTACATATAGTAGAAAATAATTCAGAAAATACTTGGAGGTGAGTGAACAAAAGGGACGAATTGTGAAAATCTGTGCAAATAGTTAATTTAACTCCTAAAATACATAGTGGCCGTGATAGGGGTCCTGATCCCGAATCTGCGGCTGGCTTTGCTTCGTCGATTCGAGGGTTCAAGTCTGAATACCATAAAAGTCCCGTCATGTAGAGAGAATGATGCATTTTTATCGTCAGCTTTGTCAAGGCTCCAAGTCTTCCTGTTGGTAGATGTGGACATTTGGAGAGAAAGGATCCAGCTGAGGTGTCATCTTCGACACTTGATTGATGTTCAAAATTACGAAGTCCGTTGACAATAGTCCTCGTGTTGCTTCTGCGTGTGACTTTAATAAAATAATAAATCAATCCTAGAATACAAGCGTGTTATGGATAAGTTCCTTGATAAGTACCATTAGCGAAGTTAATATAGAAACAAAATATGGGGGCTGTAACACCCTCCATAAGGTTTGTTGTTTTCTGAAATTTTAAAGCTGAAACTTTTTTTATACTGAATTCTTTTTTTTTTTTTTTTCAGAAATTTTTTCGAAAGCTCGTACTCCACATAAACATTATTTTCATCTGAAAAATAAACAAAGAAATTTGAAATTAACTTTCAGATATGTGTTGAAGGGAGAGAGAGAGAGCATCCCTCCAGATAAAAAAAATTTCTCTCTACATCCTCAAACAGGACACGCTAAAGAATTACATTTATATGGAAAATAATTTTATTGTGAAAAAAATATTAACGGTTATCTAATATCAGCAACAAGAATGATTCGTATATAGTTTTTTTCTATCATTTACTTTTAACAAAATTATTGGATTGATTATTTTGCTATATTTGATTCACTTCTATTTGTTAATCACATGACAGGTAACGAGAATCTGTATTTGCTCACTCACCAAGATCTTTACGAGCTGAGAGTCGACCTTGAAGACTTTGACGGTGGGAAAGGCTTTACTGTTTATGATGGATTCGCTATGGGCAGTGAGAAGGAGAAATACATGCTGAAATTTCTAGGACCACTGAAAGCAGGAGATGCTGGTATGTATGAAAATTTATGTTATTTTTTCTTATTCTTTAACATGTTTTTATCATTAATTTGAGTGTAGTAAAAATTTCGTAAGGTAAACGAATAAAAAAACATCTTCCAAGATAAAACAAGCGATTAAAAATCAGTTGATAATTGTAATATGAAAGGGAGGGAAAGCAACATCTGAATAAAAATTAAAAATGTCTGAATAGAGGATAAAATTTGGATTTTTTCAAGAGGCAGCAGTTGAAAACGAAAATTATTTTCAGGGCCGGTTGGAACAAAAGTGGAGTCCCATTGAAAGTTAATTTGCGGGTCTTGAAACAAATTTCATACTATAAAATAATTTTTTGTAATTTACTACACTGTAGTATTCGAATTGTAAGAAGTACATATAACCTTCAAATAATTTAATATATTTCATGGAATTGACTTTTCAATCACACTAAAGAATCGTTAATAAATAAAATTACAAAAATGTTTGCTTCATATATTCATAAAATACATACGGAAGTAAAAAGTTCTTGATTTATGCTCAAGCTCAGGAAATTTGTTCATTATTTTCAATCTTGAGAAAGATCCTTCAACAGATGCGATGGTTTTTGTTAAGGTTAACAAAAAATTAAGAATTGTTACAAAATTCGGATATAATCCAAAAAATTATTTTTAAATAAATATGTAATCCTGGACAACAATACTCGACCACAATTTTGATTTCATTAAATAAATCATTGCTACCAATATCTTCTTGCAAGGTCGCATTTAAGTCTTTGCACCCTTAAAGGATACCATATTCAGATAGGATTTGAATATTGCGCGAATTGTATAAAAATTTACATTGTGTCAGATGTTCCTGACATTTTTCGATTATTTCCGTTAAGGCTTCCGTCTACCCGCCATTTTGATTTCGTGGACGTAATGTTAATCCTATGGAATTTCGACTTTAATTCTCACATCTTTGTTATTTGATTTATTTGAATACAATGAAATGTATCTGAAAGAGCAAAAAATAATGAATGCTTCTGAGGAATTACTTTTTTCCTGAGATTTTTAAAAACATTTTTATTCTTATTTTAATTATTCGTTTTGAGTTTTTTGGTCTTTAAAGAATATTTTCAAACATTTTTAAAAATCGGAGGAAAAAAGTAATTCCACAGAAGCATTCATTATTTTTTGCTCTTTCAGATGCATTTTATTAGATTCAAATAGATCAAATAACAAAGATGGGAAAATTCAAGTCGAAATTCCATAGGATTAACATTAAGCTGATGAAATCAAAATGGCGGGTAGATGGGAGCCTTAAGGAATAATTTCAATATAGCAAAAGCAGTAGGCAATGTGGGATTTAGTGCGCTGGCATAGTTCAAAACTTTAACAATTGTTTTTTCGGCTTTCAAAAAGATTACCAAAAAATTCTGTTTCTGAGCATCTTGATATTTATTTAGCTCTGAGGTTCTTAATTAGAGGTTATAAGGGCTTACGGAAATGTTTTAAAAAGTCTATGATTTTTTTTTTGCTTATTATCTTAAATTTTTTAGTGGCAACTGTTTAGACTTTTTATTTATTTTTCTGTCAATCGCATATGTTGGAGATGTTTCGAGTGCTGGTGAAATGCAAGAAAAAATTTCCAGAAAACTAAACAAGTTTATTTAAAATAACACAACAAATTAAAAAAGGATGATTATTAGGTTGACTTTGCCTTCTACAAACTATACTTGGCTTTTGGCATGCTGCTGAGCTATCACAAGCAACGCGGTTTATGAGCTCAGCGCCCTCTGGCGGAATGGTATTGGAATTATGTAACAGCACGATAATAATTAGAGTATTATAAATTGTATTTGCTATCTTCAATATATCTCAGATTTTATTTTAATATTGTTATTTAAGATAAATGCAGGTTGAACTTAGCTTTCTCCGCCAAAATAAATAAATAAATAAAATTTTATTTGAAATTTCCAATGTATTAAAAGGCATCTATCAATGTATTGTTATAGCATACGATATTAACTATCATTTAAGAATAGTGTTTATTTTCACTTATTAATTAGGTTTCTATGAAAGAAGCGGTGGGAGGTGCCAGCTCAGGTATAATCCTCATCGCTTGACCAGGGTTCAAAATTACGAGATCCAAAGCCAATTGCCCTCGTGTTGCTTGTAGTGTGACATTAATAAAACCAATCAATTTACTATGAAAAAAAAATGAGAATCTTTAATCTTCCTTTCTATTTTTAATTCTGTTCCTTGTTTTCGATTATAACTCTCTCTCTCTCTCATTGGCTTTCTTGGCAATTATATTTTATGTATACAAATATGATATACTAACACATGAGGGAAGAGAAGGTATTCATAGAAAGGCGTTTTTCTTAGAAGGAATCCGTCGCCTTCACCATACTGACAAAGGGGTTACATGGAACAAAAATTATTATGAATCTTTGATTACGAAAAGTGAATGAAAAACGAGTTGTCTGAAGTGAATATAAGGCAGGTAGTACAGCCACTCGCATTATAAACTGAAGTTATGATGGCTGTAATGAAACTGAAAAAAAAAGGGGGGGGGCGGAATCAAAAACATATGATTATCAGCGTTATCACTTCACTCTAGCTCTCACTAATCCTTTGTCTGTTTGGTGATATGTTGACCAGGTGATGAAAGAACAAAATGAGGTAGTGAGAAATAGCAGAATAAGCTTAATATCAAGTATAATTATGCAAATGAAACAAGGAAGTTCTCATGCAGGCATTACAATCACTAGTGAAGGTAATTCAGAGAACAGTGAGCACATTATCTACTAGCTATAAAGTTCCGAAAATACTGATCTTAATATGTACCATAAAACGATTTGAGAAAATTCCTCGTGTTATTTAAGAGCATTTAAAAACCTAACAGAATCGCCACCACATCACATTTCTTCGATTCCTTAACCACCTCCGAAAAAAGAAAGCTTACTAGATCAAAATAATTATGGTCATCTTGGGAGGCCATTCGAAGAAATATAACCCCATCCTTTGGAAAAGTTATTCAACAAATCTCCTATGTTGCGCTGCTGTCACTTCTATGCATGTTTGCAAGAGCGATTTGATTAGAAGCGAATGGGGCATCAGCTTCAGGCAGTTCACTGTAGCTTACATGAAGCAGAACGTCCCAACTCAAATGTTCTCGCTATAAAAGAAACTAAAAGTATGAAAATAAAAGCGTCAAAATGTTGAAAAACTTGATTTTATACTAAAATTGTAGGAAACGAGTACGAGAAATAAAAAATATGAATTTTTCCAAAGAGTATGTTATCGTAATTCTATAACAAATCAGTATTATTTACAACACATCATAGACACATAAAAGAGAGAAATAATACACATCTTCAGAATCCCCTAACTGAAGATCACACACTATATTAAATTTATGATATAATCTAGTGCAGATAAGTATACAGTATCAGTAACATTTATTAGACTGAATAGTTTTACTAGACAAAACATGCCATTGCGACTCAGCAACTACAGATCAAATCTTGAAACATTAAATATTGATTATATTAATATAAGATTGATATTAGCTTTGTGAACTATTAAAGCATAGATTAATTTTTAATAGAACCATATTTTCTTATGTTTTCTGGAGCAGATACTTATGTTTTTTTTTTTTTTTTTTTTGCTTCATGGACTCATTGGTCACTGACAAAAGGCACAGATCCCTTCTCAAATAAGGATCTTTTTCCTTATGCATGTATAAAATTTTTATGTATGGATAAAATAAGATTACGAAAAAAATCAATTAGTAATAACAGAAAAAAAATATAAAAACGATCCAGAAAAACATATTCTTTTTCCATAAAATACTGAATAGCTGACAAAAAATTATCAAAATATATATAAACCATTACATACTGTAAAAGTATAAATCAGTCACATCAGTATAAAAGTAGTTTACAATGCGTATGTTACCACAACACATAAACAATTTGAAGTACAATTTTCCTGACATGCAAAAATAAAGATTATTCATACTTATCTTAAATAATAATACTAAATTACAACTGAAAACAGATAGAGCCTACAGAAAGTAAACTTTTCCCATAAACATCTATAACACTCACCAAATGTTTTTTAGAAATCGATTACACTTTTTTAGGTGCGGTGTTTAACTCGAATAGTATGTAACTGAATAGGAACTAATATTGTACTTTGTTCCTTCGTTCTACAGGAAAAGTAATGTAGTGCTTTTTATGTATATCAAGAATGTAGTGCACAAAGTAATGTAGTTATTTTAATGTATATCAAGATTTTATTTCAAGACTATTTAATGTCATGTATTTAGGATAATATTTTTTCCATCTAATTATCAGATTTTTAAGAGAAAAAGGTGGCTTCAAGACGATACTTATTAAAAAGATTGATAATTGGATATAAATTTCCAAAGATTATTTTTCTGTTCTTCAAAAATTAGAACCATTGCCGTATAGGAACTCATTATTTCTATTTTGCCCCAAAATGTACACGTAATACACTGAAATCATCTAAGTTATTTTAAGATTTTCGATACGTATCATTTAAATGTTATCGATATTATTTAAAGGTTATGGATATGTTTGTTACTTAAAAGTTATTTATACTGAGCTTGAATGATAATATTAACACACAGGAAAAATAATATAGTATTCTAAATGAAGATTAATTTTATTTCGAGACTATATATGAAGTCAAGGAATTGGGTCATTTCCCTCTCTCTTAATCATAAGATTTTGAAAATAAAATGGCAGCTTCAAGAAATTACGTATTGAATTGATTGATAATTTGGAATTTCCAAAGATCGTTTCCTAAAAATTTAAGCCATTGCTATATTTGATACCTCTCTTTCTATTTCACCTAGGCCACGGTAACCTAATGGTCATGGTCGTGGACTCGTGGCCGGTGGTTTTCGTCTTGTCGTGGGTTGATACAACGAAATAATTGCAGTGCAGTTGGGACGGATGCACAGTAAATCTGTCAAGGTTCAAAGTCCTCCCGTTAGCGTAGTGTGGAATTTAGGAGAGGGGGCGCAGCTCAGATGTCATCCTCGTCATTTGATAGAGGTTCAAAATTGCGAGGTCCACCTCCAATAGCTCTCTAGTGCGACGTTAATAAAACAAATCCAATCTAATTTGTTTCTCCCGGAAATGTACCCAAAATATCTTGAATTAATTATGAATGGAATACATTTAATGAAAACCATTTATTAAAAAGATATATATACAAGATATATCTCATATCCAAATAACAAAATAATTATAAATTATTAGTAAACAGATTTAAAAAAAATTAAATATAAAAACTTACATGAGACGAAATAAAATGTTCAGATCATATAAGCAAAGCGTAGAAAGTTCACTGAATCAGAACTAGATAGAAATTAAGAAAATGGAAGTAGATAACAATGCCCTCTATAACTTAGAGAGAATGATTACTATGTGAGTACTATATGAATGAGTACTATCAAACAAATAATTAAAGTTAAAAAGAAAAAAATAAGATAAAATATTTAATTTATAAAATAATGTTAAATGAAACTAAAATTATATTTTTACTCAATCATATAATTATTACATATTAAATAACTTTTTATAAAATTCAAAGCGAAAAGTTAGGCACTAAAGCATAAATAAAACTCACTCATCTTAAAACAACATTAACGTCGACATTTTAGTACACACACACACACACACACATATATATATATATATATATATATATATATATATATATATATATATATATATATATATGCACATACACGTATGTTTCCGCAAGTATTAATTACTTCAGTATGAAACAGTCACAATATTACCACAGCAAATGAAGAGAAAGATAGATTATAATCCAAATTATTTTATAATTATTCTTCATTGATTATGAAGAACCTCAACATTCTCTCTTTCTTTGATTAGTTTATTAACTCTCAACCCGCTTTAAGTCTGTTTTCAAACTATAATCAAAGTTATCTTTTACCCACTCATGCAGGTTCGAGAGACTTTAACCAATCACATACGATTTCTACGACTAGTCAACTACTGTTTTCTTAGTACTAAATTCACTGCCAAATCAATACTAATTTTAATATTTAATTCTCCGTCACCTTTCTTTACGTTTCCTTAAGCCCGTTCAATAATTTTCTAATGCTATCTGATTTGCGTAATCATGTTTCATTTGGTTGGAAATTTATATTTAAAAATCAGAAAGTAAGCCCACATGTTACTTGAAGGAAGGTACTCGAATTGTTCACGTTTCACAATAGCTAAAAATATAACCTTATTTTTAGGCGACGGAATGACATACCATGCATCGATTCCATTCTCAACAATCGATATCGACAATGATAGATGGGAAGGAGGTCACTGCGCCGTGGACCACACGGGCGGTTGGTGGTACAACCAATGCGAAGCCAGCAATCTAAACGGAAAGTACCTTAATGGCCTCAATCCACATGAGTATCAAGGTGTGTACTGGCATGAATGGCACGGTCCAAGCTACTCCTTAATGTCAACCAAGATGATGATCAGACCCAAGTTTAGAGAACTCCCGAAGCCTCCGACGACGACTGAAACGCCTCTTGAATAAACGGAAAAGACATTTTTGATAAGCATCAGTGTTGCTTTTCATTTGCTTTGATGCTTTTGTTTTTAAATTTGTTTTAGCAATATTGTTTGCATTATGAATTGCATTCATCTTTTTGAGAGAGATTCAAATAAAATTAAATTTTGTCTTTATAAAACGGCATTAGTTCATATTCTTTTGATAAGGATATTTGTATAACAGAATTTCTTGTTCAGATGACGAATAGTTTTTTAAATGTTTAATTAAGTTGTAATTCTTATTTGAACTAAATAACTAAAAAAGGCGTTTTATGTTCTTATATATATGTGTGTGCTTGAGTGTGTAGATCTGAAACGTGGTGCATTCCCCCTTCGCCGCTAGGGAGCGCTACTACCGGTGGAGTGACATTCTATTAAATGAAAGGAAATACTTAACGTGAGTGGACGCCATGACAGAGCCCAATGGACACAGGGCGTGTCTCATGTCTAATAGTAAGTCTACCATCACAGACTTTTACAGCAGAAATGTGCGGAGCACAACCTAGTTACAACGAACTAAATGATCTTTAGCTTATATTTGTTGTAAATATTGCCTACGTTAATCTTAATTGTGTTTAATAATCTGTATAATGATCGCTGTCTATAAATTGCTTCATTTTAAGCTAAAATGATCCTTTGGGAACTACGCTTCTGGTTAATTAAAAGTTTTTTTTTGACTCTATTTAAGTTTAAATTATTTATTAATGCGTATGAATATGTTTAGATTATTTTAATGGATTATTTTATTTAATTGGGCTCTATAATTAATTTGTTTCCTTAGTTTGTACTTTCTATTATTTATTTTGTTGACCTACTGCTTTGAATTGAGATTTCTGCTTATACTTGTTTTATATCATTTTGTTATAACATAGTTTTGCTGAAATATGATGGTTGGATCCGTTATGCTATTAAAACACGCTATTACTCAGTTCTAAGTCTTGGACCGCATTTAGAATTACTTAATCTCCATTTATACTTCACTTTCCTTATTCTTTTTTTCTTGAGATATGTTTTGTAGTTCTTGGTAAGACTTCTGATAATTTGAACTTAGTAGTAATTTTTCTAAATTTCTGGTTTTTATCTTTAATTAGTTGCATGTTTAATAATTTGTCATGAATTCTCTTGAATCTTTGTCATGAATCTTTAATTAGTTGCATGTTTAATATTTATTCATGAATTCTCTTTCATATTATATTTTCAGAAATTTAAAGAATTTTCTTACATTATAATATTTTGAATACTTTAAATCTTAGGTAATCGGTTCTTAGCTTTCATGTCTTGTTTTTATTTGATTTTACTATATGTTTATTTTATTTTTATGCTAATTGAAATTTTACTAGTATTAATATTAATTATTTTTTTTTTATTTTAGCTATAATTCGTAATTTTGTACGAATTTATATACATGATAATTTATGTATCTATTTAATATTATGTACATATATATATATTGCGCGCGCGCGCACACACACACACACACGTATATATATATACTTATATATTAATTTTCATACATACGTATATGCATAGTTGATAAAATATTAAATAATTCTCTCTTCTGCAACAAAAATCACTAATAAGACAAACAAAATAGCCAATCAAAAAAGAAAAAAAAAAAAAAAGAAAAGACGAATTAGAAAGCAAAATAGAGTTACAAAATATTAAAGTATTTCATAACTGTTATGCCACAAGAACGAATTTCAAACCTTATTATACAAAATCAGTTCCAAATTACAACACTTTTTGTGTAATTTTTGATAACGCTTCATCACGGTGCAACGACTTCTGTTTTGGAAATATAGGGATTTTTTTGACGCATTGAAAACCCATGCGATATATGAACTAAGTTTAACACGGAATATTATTTTGAACACGTGCTTGTGGTATTTCATCTGCAGAAAATTCGTTATCACAACTTCTACCTTACAAGATATGCATATCTGACATTTGGAAATATTCGCTTGAAAAGCCTATTTTATGATTTCATGGTATTTAATTAGATTTTAACGTACTTTACAACAATTTCTAGTAATGAAATATTCTATGAAATTATGCTACCTATAATTATTCTATGAAATATTCTAAAATATTCTAACAACGATTTCTATGAAAAATATTCGCAACCTTTGCTTTTATCGCCAAAATATAATTATAATTCATTAACCTTTAACTGTTATGAAAATTCTCCTGTACTGTTAGGCATTTTATGATAACTATTTCCACCCCGTAAAACGAACAATAATCATTATCATTCCTGAATCAGACATTCAAGGCTGCACACGAAGAATCTTTGTGTCATCATTTTTTACTGCTTTCTTTTTGTAAGCAGTCTCTCAGATCACTCGCAGTTAGATTTTGAAATAGTTTTACGCTCGGATGAGATATCTTAACGATTCTTATTAAAAGTCAATACTTATTAAGTTTACATAAAGTTAGCATATGAAAGTTATTATAAGTTAATATTTATGAATTTATTACCAATGACAACACACACAACTAGTCTTTTCGAAAACATTCTGTGTGCCTTATGAAGAAAGAATTCGAGCTAATATAACTGCAGCATTTGGATTATGAAAATGACACATTGGAGAAACCATGTTTCTAATATCTCTAAGGTTGATAAAAATATATAATTAAGGCAGAATGATATTCATTCTCAAGAAATGTAATTTTATTGATAGAACAGATTTAAAATGAGCTGTGTAAGTAGAAAAATCCGATTGGAAGTCGAATTCCGAAGCATGTTATCAGAGTTTAGTTGATGGATTGAAATACCTGTAAGAGTTTTCTGAGCTATATTAAGACTTATTATCTTGAAGAAAATTCAGTATTATATTTCTGATTTTAGTACATGTAATGAAACGCATACATTAGTAGACTGCTGGAAATTAAAATTGCAACACCAAGGAGGAATGATCTGACGAATAACAAAATCCCATGAAAGGAAGAAGAGATTGGAATATGCAAACGATTAGCCTTTCAGCGCATTAGACGACACAGGAGGGAGAAACGACATCTGAAATACTGCATTAAAGAAAAGTTATGTAGCGTATTTCTCATTCGGAAAGACCAGAGTTTGCTCTGAATGTCATATTATGCCTTGAATAATAAGAAGAAATGTTTATCAGAAAAGTGTCGGAATTCGATAGAGGCAGGATCGTTGCCTATCGAGAGTGTGGATTATCGTTCCGTAATTTTGCCCTTTGCACTCGTCGAAATCTAACCACTGTCTTGCGAATATGGAATCAATGGGTTGCTGAGGGTCATTTTGAGTAGCACGCAGAATTTCTATGCCCTCCCATGACTAACGCCTGAGAGGACAGGTATATTATGAGGTTGGCCCTGCAAAACCGTTTAACCACATCACGGACCATTAGTTAGGAAATGGGCATGTTTGCAGCAAGCCCAGTATTCACTCGTAAGGTGCGATGACGTTTGCAGAAGTGTGCGTGGTCAGTACGGCCACCATTACTTCGGCTTTTCTTGACAATGCAACATAGAAAGAGACGACAACTCTGGTGCTCAGAAAGACAAAACTGGATACAAAAGTAACACAATGTCGTTTTTTCAGACGTGTTCTGGTTTTGCGTGCAGTCTTCTGATGTGTGTATACGTGTCTAGAGGCTCCGAGGAGACTACTCGTCACCTGCTTTCTTTCGATATCCGCATAGGGGCCCTGCTGTGTGATGGTTTGGGCAGCTATTGGGTATACGGCACACAAATATCTAGTTCGGACCGACAATAATTTGAACGCAGATCGGTACATTTCTGACATCTTACGTCCAGTAGTTGTGCCCTATAATCAAGGCCTGCCAAACGCCATCTTCCCACAAGATAATGCAAAACTACATGTTGCACGTCGTGTTCTGACCTTCCTCGATGCACAGGGAATTCGATTATTTCCCTGTCCTGCATGGTATCCAGATCTGTGACCCACTGAAAACATCTTGTCATGGATTGCTGAGAGACTGGCCTCGCCACCCCTCTCTTGCTGATACGGTTGATGATGTGTGACATGGACGTGAAGCAGCATGGAATGAGTTTCCCGTTTCTGTCTTCCAAGACCAGTACAACTCCATGTTTAACGGGTAAGGGCAGTTTTAGCTGTCAGGAGTGGCAGCAGTATTTACTAATTTCGTACCCCTGTGAATTCCCAAACTGCTTGCAAATTTAATCATTTTTTCTTCATGCCAAACTGTTTACGTTCAATAAACATCATTTTTTTTATTTGCTTTTCTTCAGGGTGTTACAATTTTAATGGATAGCAGAGTAAATTAATGAAAGGTGCTTTAATTTCTTCTTGAAAAGTTATCATTCCTTGCACGTCTTACATTTAAGCTTATTTATATCGATCTGGAACATCAAATAATTGCTAAATTATATTTATGACATGAGATGAAGAACCATTTTTAATCACCCATTTCATTGCGAGATACCTGAGAAATCGTTCTCAGCAGTTACGCGAACATTTCAGTCACAATAGTTAATGATAAACTCACCCAAAAAATCTTTTACTTGACTATATTTCATTCAGTCAAACACATTAGCAATCATATATTATGAATGTATTTTTGTTTATTCATCTCATAAATCATATATTAAATATCGGACTCTAATCTAGATCTAACTCATATCTATAATATAGGTTGATATCTTCACTGGAGAGCATGAGCCTCATGGCTTTTAATCTCCGTTATCTTTCTGTAATTGCGTAACTTCAGTTTCACTTGCACGGAATTGCGTTTTGATTATTGTACTTAAAATTATAACAATAAATTAAAAAATAAATTTCATATGTAAATTCAATAATTACATTAACATTTAGTGAAAAAAATTCTTTAATAGTGAACATTGTTAAAAAATTAGTTCTATAGAGAGTTCTTGCACGCCTTTGACGACATTACTAAGGAGGGTATGGTTTTTTTATGCGACCAAGTTAAGGATGTAAAAATTTTCAGTGAAAGATTTGGGCTTGAGAGCTCGTTTTCCGGTTGTTGAGTGTGTTAGTTACTACTGGGAGGAAGATGTTGGTTTCATAGTCTATGGAAAATTAACTTTGAATTTGCATGTTTAAATATTTTTGAGATTAAGCAGGATTTTTCTGTGCCTTTTAATGTTAGGATCTGGGTTGCAATTTGAAATATTTTAAAGAGAATTATTGTTGAAGGTCATGAGATTGTTAAAGAATAAATGCAAGAACTAATGTCTAAATCCTAACGCAGACTCAGTGTATCTTTAAGTAAATATGAGTTAACAACAATAAGAGATAAAGCAATACTATCCTCTTGGCATAAACTCGATTTAAAACTATTTTCCTTTTATACAAGACTTGATTGAATAGCAATATCTCTATGGCTATAACTTTTTTATTTGTCCCTCGATTTTCACAATTCTTGTTGTACCTGGTAAATAAACGCGTACGTATGCATCCTTTATGTAATTCACTCTTCGCTTTTCAACATACTTTTACAAGTATCTGTGCTTACACGTGACTAATCAGGGTGATCTTTACAACTACCATCGGAGAAGAATTCCGGTGGTTTTGTCTGCACCAGAACTTCATGCCACCTTTCACCTCGTGGTCAGAACGGAAGTCATGTCCCTTAAGGGGCTGTTTAATTTTTGAGAAGAAATGAAAGTCTTAAGGGGGGGGGCTCAAAGGGGCTTCGCCATTTCAACCTTATCTCCATGTGGATCGCCATTTTCATCAGTCCTCAACAAAATAACGGCATCTGAAAACAAAGAAAACAAATACATTACGTTGATTACATATGAAGTTTTCAGGTACAACAAAAGTTTTTAAAAATAGGGAAACAAAAAAAATAACACGAAGGCATTTCTTTTCAATCAAGTTTCGTATCTATCCTCGTCCGCAAGAGCGAGCATAACATTATGTAGTAAATGTAGATAATGCAGTTCGCTTCAGTTCTTACATAATTGTATAAGCCAATTTCGGGAAGTAAACGTAGACTCAAAAGTAGCAAGATAATCTATAGATCAAAATAAAATCATTAAATGAATTAATGAAAAAATAAGAACGAAATTAATAAGTTATTGCATATACCAGGAGTGTCAAGAACTCGGTCAGTAGAGATAACTTCTGCGGCCCCCTCAGCTAATATATCGTGCCTTTCATGCCATTAAAAATATACCGACAAAGTATACTTCACGACCGGAGTATCGATGAGCATTCTTTTGACAGTTTACAAAATAAAAATGACGAGACACATAAAAATGATTCATCAGATGTAAATGTTTTTTACATTTCGGAAAAGAAAGAACAGAATATTAAACTTATATTACACAGAAATTAATATGTGCTACCAAATCTTGAATAATGAATGTAAGTTAAAAAAATTAAAAGGCATATTTGTATCTATCAGAGATAACCAGAGTAAATAAGATGAATTTTTCGAGAGCTATAAATTACATGTCCAATCTTAAAGAACTCTATCAAAGATGCTAGCTTAAAAGAAATTTTTTTTTTTTTCGTATGAGATTATTTCTTTTTTCACAGAAAAACTATTTGTGGGGTTAGAATTTATCACCTTGTATTTCCTAGGAGAATTAATGGGGATATAAAGTTTAGAATTAAGTCATGATTCGATTTTTGGGAATCATTTATGAATGCGAAAAACTGAAGAGAGTTATATATGATAAAGTTATGAAAAAGTAATTTTAAGAAAACTTAAATATTTACTGCATGTTTAATTAGTAGGAAAGCGTAACAAATTTTAATTTTTAAGCCCTTCATACTCAGCATGTCGTAATCAAAGTGGTAGTACAAATAAACGAGTTGTAGTACAAATAAACGAAAAATTGCAGACTAACATTGAAATTTTCAAGAAAAGTGGGAAGTGGAGTTTTTTTTTTTTGCTGTGAAAGATATAATAGAATAATTTGCTTGATATGTCATAATGCTATTAAATATGTCATAATGCTATTAATGTACCTAAACTATTCAGCATCGATCGTCAATAGGAACAACATAAATCAATGTATGACAATTACGAGGGATTAATGAGACAAGAAAAATCACTGTGACTGAAAATGTAACAGTTTATGTTTTCTCACATACAAACATCTCTTATACACAACTTTCATTCTTTGTTTAGAAAATATGAAGGCCTTTCAAGCAATTCCTTTATCTCGAAATACAGTTAAGAAAAGAGTAACTGATTTGGCCGATGATTTAAGATATCAGATAAAAGAAAAATCGTCTAGTTTCGAAACTTTTCCCCATTGCCTGTGATGAGAACACGGTTATTGGAGGAGTAATTCAATTAGTTGTGTTTTTACATCCATACGAGACGGATTTCAACAATTTTGAGGAATTTTTAGATCTATTACAGATGCATGACACTTACACAGAGCAATATATATTTAGTGGTATTTTTGACCTTCTGAAAGAATACCATCTTCCTCTGTTAAAATTAATTTCTGTAGCTACAGATGAAACTTCTTCGACGACCGGAAAAAACAGTGTATTCGTAGCATTACTGCGTAAAAAAAGTTAAATTTATGGTGGATCTAAAATTTATCTTTCGCATTGTTTTATACAGAGAGAAATATGTGGGAAGATGATGAACATGGAACACGAGTTAACGTCCACATTATTTTCATAAAATCTCTGGGGTTTAAATCGGCGTCAATTATCTGTATTCGTAAGTGAATCTAACTCTGATTATTTCGGTATGTTATATTATATTGCGGCATATTTATCTCCCTGCTCTAAGGTTTTTAAGAAAATCTGCGTTTTGAAAGAAGAATTAGTTCTTAATCAGTAACAATCAAGGTACAAGCCTGTTTTTTGATACAACAAGGTTACAAGTTTTATCTTTCACGGTCGATATAAATCGCTTAAATGATTTAAATTATAATTCCAAGGAAACTATCAGATAAATATAAACATGTGAGATCAAGTTAAATCATTCAAATGTCAGCTAGTTCTATAGGAAAATCGGTTAAAATAAGAAAAATTAACGTACTTTTAGGCATGCAAAATGAAAAAAATAACTTAGGCTAAACAGCAACATTTTAAATACATGCAGAAAAAGTATTAAGTCTTACATAGAATTGAATTTCAAACAAGATTAGATGTTTAATGGGAAATAAATTTTATTTGTTCTATGCAATTTATTCAATAGATATAGAATTTCGTATTTAATGATATACCAGTGGAGGTAATTGAGATACAATGTGATTTAGAATTGTAGGTAAAATTCAGTGAGGTTGGCGTATTAAAATTTTACAAATATTTACCTGCCACGATGGAAAATATTAGAGAACTTTCGTAAGAAATGATTTCTATGTTTGGAAGTATTTATCAGTTAGTCAGCAGTTATTTTCACTTACGAGAGGAAATAAGTCTCCTATCAGATCTAGAATTTCTGATAATCCCTTTTTAACTTTTATATATTATGTGACTTGGAATGGAAAAAGTATGAGTCGGAAAGGTACTTCTAAATGTCGTTCTCGGTTATATCAACCTTAGTGACACCATTAATAAGATATGTAAGTTTTTGAACTCTCGGAAATCCTTAATTTTGTGCAAAAAAAAAAAAAAAAAAAAAAAATCTTAATACACAAACAGAAAGTTCATTTAAAAAAACAGAAACGTTCAAGAATATCTAAATGTAGGGGAAAAAAGATAACAAATGGAAAATTATTGATGAAGAGGACGAAGTAAAAATCTTGTTCAAGCTTCTTATTTTTTACTTGAAAAATACACTATTTCGTGATACATTCCTGATATAACTTTCATATATTCAAAATAAAATACCACAGACGTTCTCTACAAGAGTTGTATTACATATCCAATCTATAATTCTTTCTTAGTTTTTATGCTATACTCAAGTGCTCTTTAAAATACACAATGACACGAAAATTGTTCACAATCTTTCCATATTATATTGTTTCTATGTTTGCATGTATCAAGCTTTACATACAATATTGGATTGAAAATATTTGTACAGTGTATATGTGTTTATTGTTTATTCAAATAAAAAGAATTATTCTTAACAGGAATATTAAATAATGATTAATCTAATAATGCATGAGCATTATGATTACGCCTTTTACCTTTGCAAATATACATGTGTTTACATTTGTTACAGTGAGCTTAAATTGTGTTAAAACTCATTAGAAATGATTATAGATAAAAAGTTACATTCGGAATTTTTTCATAGAAAAAGAACCACAAAGAAAGAGTATGTGATACAATGAAGATAACTAGTATCGCCATCTGTTATATAATTTTGTAAGTAGAAATAACTCTAAAAAAGAATTTCATACTGTTAACATTTGTTAACAGTATGCAATTATTTGTTATAACATAGTTAATTATTTATTATAACATAGCAAATATTTATTATAAGCTTGTAAAAAGAAAAAGTAATTCAATTAAATACGATACATGGGAATAAATAAATTAAAAAATTATTTTTATCAAGCAAAGAAATATTCAACGAATAAGTCTGAAAAACTAAATATATATATATATATATATATATATATATATATATATATATACATACACATATATAATTATTAATATTCTTATTTTTTACAAAATTTCAATCCTTCACACAAAATATTTTAATTCCTTCGTCATAAATCATACAATTTAGTTAAAACCTTCATTACAATTTAAAAAAAATCCATTATACTTTGTATTATATTAATTTTATTAACTCATATTTTAATACATTTTATTTTCTAGTGAAATTTTAAAAAGAGCAAATACAGTTTTCTATTTTCAAAAAACCAATGCCCAATTATTCTAATGTGAATACAACTGAAAAAAAATCTTTGAGACTATCTGTATTTATAGTAAAAAAATTTTTTCTGCCATTATTTTATTGTTCGTTTTTGGTGCATCGGATTTTGAAAATAAAAAGATTTCTAGTTAAAATATTAATAAATTTGAAAATGCCTATTAGGATTATATTCATCCAGTGAGTTTCATTTATAAAGGACTGAAAGGATGCTTATGAAAGTTTGAATATAAAAAAAACAATTGGCTGAATTTAGAATGAGAAAACTTTAAAAATAAATTTTGACGTTAATAATAATTTTCTCCATCTTTTTTTCGTGCTCACACAGTTTAAGAAATGGCAATATATAATCTTTCTTAAAGTTAATTTTTAAAAAGGGAACAGTAATATGCAGTATTTTAATGCGTGGTAAACTAACCATGATTAAGATTCGTAAATTTATTTTCATTTAAATAATTTATAATTAACATAGTGAAATTTTAAATTTTATACATTAACGTATATGTAATAGAAAATAGCTCATAATATTTATAATGTATCTTTAGAAAGATCTATATAGTATAATTTTTTAGAAAAGGCTAATTATACAAATAAAAATGTGTAGAACAAATACATATATTCAATATTGGCTGGAAAATTAATTATTATATTTTTTGGATTTTAAAATATAGGTCTTAATAAAAGGAAGTGTGTTAATTTTTTTTTCTTCTATGCTTTTAATTTTTACTGTAATGGTTAAACCTATTTTAGTTATAAATAATTAACAAAAAACTATAACTGTAAACATATTTATAAATAATTAAACCTCTTTATTCAGAATTAGAGGCCTTATTAGTTGCAATGTATTACTACAGATGGCAGCACAATATTTCAAACATTGACCTAAAGATTTTATTTCCACAAAAAGTTTTTTAAATAATGAATAGAATCTTACTGTAAGCAAATATACACCCAATTCTTTCTTTCTTTCTTCTTCTTCTTCTTTTTTTTTTTACGCGGTCTTTTCATGAACAATTTTGAAATACCAAAGCACTAATACACTTTTTTGCATGAAATTTTTGTTCTGTCACGAACTTATGCCCTCATTCAACAGAAATATAGACTTTATTCGGATAATTCGTCTTTTGAATCCATGATTTGTAATGTCGTTTTCACTCATCCAATAAATGTATTTCATATATATATATATATATATATATATATATATATATACGAGTATGTAAGTATATAAATGTGAATGTATATGTATTTTTAGTATATACATTATATATTTATTTTTTTGCATATATATTTACATTTTTTTTTTATTAGAAATAGTTCTCTGCCGTAATATTTTATGATTTTATAATTATAAATCTTGGTTTACTTAATTAAAAATTTCACCACCAAACGACGACTTATTTTTAGATCTATTTATTACTGCAATTTTTTTAAAATTTCAATTTTATTATAAGAATGTCTATTTATAACTGGAATTTTTTTTAAAATATAATTTTCATAGTTATTCTTCGTATGAAATTTATTTTCTTCTTTTTTTTAAAAAAATCTCTATTTGGCATTATTAGTTAATATACAAGTAAATATTAATTTAGTATCGTAAAATCAAAAAAATCAGTCAAAGAATCAAATGTAGTCTGGAGGTTAAATGCTTTCGCGATAGAAAGCATTTCGAGCTATATGAGAAGGATTGTTTAAGTGCTCTTGTGCTTCTGGAAGAAAAAGTTTTATAACTCTTTTTATCATAAAATTACTTCAGGAAGTATATAAATATGTATAGAATATTTTAAAATGGATTACGTTACTTTAATTTGATTTAAATGAGTTTTGTTTCTTTTGTTTATATTTTCTTTGGTTGAATAGCAATTTTTGCTTATTTTTTTTTTTTTTATTTTGAACCACTTTGTTTTAAAGAATTTTCTTGAAGTCTAATGTTGGGTCCGTAATACTTGTATGAATACGTTGCTACTCAGTCACAAACACGAGACAGTATTTAGAATTATTTCATTTCCATTTTTGACTTTACCTTCTTATTCTTTTCGCTTGAAATATGCTTTGTAGATCTTGGTAAGGTTTTGATAGCTTGAACTTAGTTTGAATTTTTTTAAATTATAATTTCTATTTCTTAATTTTGGATTATTTACGTGTTTAATATGAATTCTTGAATATTTTTAATACAATATTTACAACAATTTAATGACTTTTTTTACACTATAATGCTTTGTATGCTTTAAAGGTTTGGTAATAAACTTTTAACTTTAATGTTTCTTTTTGTTTCTTTACTTACAGTTTAATAGTTTTAATAGTAATTAACTTTAATTTTATTAGCTATAATTTGTAATTTATTATAGATTCATAAACATGCTGATACTTATGTGTACACACTCACACACTCACACACATATAATATATATATATATATATATATATATATATATATGTAGTTATGAAAGTTTCTAAACTCTAATTCAGTAGGTATAAAAAAAAATATAAATATTATGAAGGTAATGAATAGGTTTTTTGATAATATAATGAAAGAAAACAATTTAAATGGAAACTAAATCTTTATCCCTCTTTTTTTAATTTTGTTTAGTTACAATTTCTTTAACTTTATGCCTTGTAGCTGCATTAAATGATTTTCAATACTTTCTTAGTAAAAATAATTATTTACATCTATACCAATGCACATAACATAAAACTTATTCAGTGACAAAAGGAAGTAAACACATTAAACTATATTCTCACAATTTACTGCGTATCATAAGTATAGTTCGGTAAAAAAAGCAAGAGTACTGTAACCGACTCGGGCATAGAATAATTACTTGCACTTTGCAACAATATCCCTATTGAAACTTTTTCCAGAACTCTACGAACTCTAACTAATCATATAGTTCTGAGGAGGCTTTCTTCATCAACAGCTACAAATGTTTAAATGCTTTAGTAACTAGTGCGAATGGGAATCCTTTTTGATCTAGTTGAATAGAACACTTCTAAATACTACAGGACAAGTTTTTTTTGGATACAATGGTTGTGAGAGTTTGAAACACCACCGGCATCTAAAATCCACTATCTTCCCCACCGAAAAACTTCTCCTGATGCAGCTGGAGAAACATCACCTGCTGAAATAATGGCGCAGAACTTGAACACAAGATAGCAGTAAAGCCTAGAACTATTTGTTGTATGTACCCCCATTGCAAAAACATGTCTCTGTGTGTCTAACTAAGACAAAAGCCCAAAAATCACAGTTAGTGGTATACCGACTACGACGCACCTGTTAAACAGACCTGTCACTCATCTAGAGAAAGCCGATGACGTTAAATGGAAACTGCCAAAATGCGAAATTCAATACGAGAGAGAGGATATGTTTTTCAATTGCTGTAATGGCTGGAAAAGCGACCATCTCAAAAATATCGTTCAGAATGTTCCTCCTCATATCATCATTAGGATATCGGAGGGGGAGTATACGTTTTATCTCTTCAACAAACGTGACAGATGTTAAAACGCATTACTAACTATTTCGGAAGGGAATCCCTTTTTGTCTGGTTGATAAAAGCACTGCAAAAAACGACTGAACAAGTTTTCTTCGAATCCAATGGTTGAGATTCGAAACACTACTGTCACTCAAGGTCGACTGTCTTCTGTGTCACGTGGTCGAAAATATCACCCACCTCAGTTCCACTTAACACTTTCCAATTGCCCCGCAAGACAAAATCCTCTGTGCCTTTACACGTGTTGATTTTCAAATAAGAGATGTATATAATCTAGGTTAAATATCAATTTAAGTCAATGCAATAACATAATTGCAACTCATATTTTTGATTATTTTGACTATTACGCTCTAAGACAGAGCCCCTTTACCCACACCGATGCCACAAAAAAGTTATTTAATTGTAACAAAATTCTCAAGTAAATAACTTTCGTTACTACATGCACATTATTTAAAGGTTCACATTACTTTTAAAAGTTACCAATATATGTTTAAAAATTTTTTCGCCAAAGGAAACAAAGTGATCTATAAAATGGTGAAGCATGGAACACTGATTTTAAATTTTTCATAAATTACAGAAGTTAAAATTCTATTTCCAAATTAAAAAAAATTGTCATTAAATACTTATAATTTAAAATTGCTTTAATAAAAATGCAAACTGGTTCTTCATTTTGTGTACGGATATGATCAGAATCTATTGTAAAAGTTTTATTCAATTCTGTTGAGCAGTTTTCAAAATATCATTTGAGTAATGTTATAAATTGACATTCTGAGAAAATTGTTTTCATACATAAAATTCACCATAGCTACCCCCCCCCAAATAATTTTATTCATTGAAATAATAATTAAATGTGTTTTAAAAGTAATGTGAAGTTTATGAAGACAATAAATATCCATTCATTAAAATAATTGGAATTAAAACGAATAATATGCTAATAATTTACAATGAAAGAAAATGCTGAATTCCTTTGCTTGAACTGAATTTTTTTAACAAAATAAAGTTAAAAATTCTATAAATGTTATTCATAAAACAATTTGTATATTTGATCACTATCAATAACTAAATATTACATTATTTTGTTTTACTTTACGGTTATAAATGACCACATTAATTATTCAGAAATATTTCATTTTAAAATTCGCCACATGTATCTGATGTTTTTTCATTTACAATTAAATTTTATGAGTAGCCTTCAACATTATTTTAGCTTGTCGCTCTTCTTTTGTATGGAGATTAAAATGTCTCTCTGAGTCGTCTGAATCCTTTTCAAATCCATAGATGTCGCACGATTTTGTACACGCTCACCAACAGTCAAACCAAGTAATTACACGAGTTTTAATTATTACCCTCATTAAAAAGGGCAAAATTTCTTTATTCGTTAAAATTTCAACTATCTTTTTACCGCAATCCAAGATTTTTGGGCAAAATTTCCATATTTATGAAAATATGGGATCAATATTGTTTTGTGTTCCCCTTCCCTAGACACTTGTATAGAAGTTTAGGTTGCGATAGATCGTTGAATATTGGCTTTATGGAATCCATTACTGCTATTGGATGTTTCTGTTTTTGTGCATAAAACCCTTTTCACAACCTTTTAAAAATTATTTTGGTATTTACAACAAGAGTTGGGACCCTCAGGACAATGGAGGAAGAGTTGCGCAATGGTTCTTTGTCACTCGAACGGGTATGAGTATACACCCCCCAAACAGCTTTCGCATATCTGTAAGGCATATCTCATTTTGCCCGATTGTATTTCTATAATATGCAGTCATGAAGTTAATCATTTTGTTGGTCAACCTGTCCTTCCTACGAATTGACTTCCCATCACTGAGTATGGAATTCGTTTGCTTCAGCTTTCATAAAACGAGCTCCTATTTGTTTTTGGAAGTGCTCGGCACACTCCAATTTTTTTACTGGATTGCCTTCTCCGTAAAGATTAGATGCAAGAATGGATAAAAAAAATTTTTTGCATCACCATCACCAATGTAAGAAATATCTCGCAGAACGATTACTTTCTGACCGCTGAAATATTCTAACCATTCCAACAGTTTCCATCATAACAGCTGAGCCACTGTGGTTTTTCAAACACTCTTTTTTGTGTTGTGTTTTCCACTGTTTTTAAGCAGGTGACTTTTTTTGTCGTTTCCAGGAATCGCATCCTTTGCAATAAGAATATGACACTTCTACATCAGTCATATTTCCGGTACTGTCTCCTATAACTGCACATACGCAAAACGAGAAAAATAACCTCGAGGTTTTCCATGTTCCATCACCACTAAAACTAATATCTGATGAATTTGTGAATACCACCACTTCCAAAGTAGTACTTCACATTGATTCTTTCGAAACTTCTTTGGAACACTTTCGCAAAATATTCACTGTATTTTATGCTACAGTGGAGGAAAGTCAACAATTCAAAAGAAAGTTGTCTTTGCGGCAGGACCCTGTCTGATTATCAACATCACATACACAAGATGTCTGTTTATTTCAAGCTTTTTCCTTTTACCTAACATTTTAGAATTTCTAAAAGAACAGCGTACTGCAGTTCTTACTTTCCATTGCATATGTACTAGATAAACTTCTGATGAATTTCCCTATTAGTGTGATATTTCCTGATAATAAACATAATGTTTTTACTAAACATAAGCATTCTAACTGCTATCACTTTCAATAGATGAAGAGTCAGCCTTTTGACTGATCCAAACAGAATTCATCTTAAAATTTAGAAAGTAAAAAAAAACACGTTTCACCTCATGTTATTTAAAAAAAAAAAAGTTAATACGAATATGAAATGCTGAAAACGAGCGTTCAGATTCACAAACCGATGTATCAAAACAAAACAAAAGTACGAGTTACAGTTACAGATTCTTAGAAGTTGTAGATATTTGGAATAAGAATACTACTACTTGAGACTTGCGTTCAGTATTTCATCACAAGAAGAATCAAAGCATTAGCAACTAAGAAAAACTATTTTGAAATGACATTTCTGTAAACAATCAGTTAAAATGTAAACATATTTTAAATCCCAATTTCCGCTCGGTTTATTTTTTAATAACTTCCGTTCTATTGAGAATTTCTTTATGCAGTTTCTTTAGATTAAAAAAAGATTTGCTCTAGTAAATAAAATAATAAAAATAAATTCTATATTTTGAGACTTTAAAAGGTATGAGACCCCTTAATGTTATCGGTAATGAAATAAATATGTGGAACTCCTGAGCAACCTATAATTTTTAAAGCGGAAGTATTTACAATTTTAGTCATCCCACTGTAATTCTTATTTATAAATACTGTATATTGTTTTTATTTCAAGAAGAAGAGAGCTTACTTTTGCTGTTCTTCTTAAGTTGAAGATTGTAAATACTTTAAATGAATAAAAGAACGATTCAGCTTTTCGTTCGATTCCAATAAAATCTAGATATTTCTCAGAGAAATTAATTAATTTTATAAGATTCACAACAAATATTGAAGTTTTATTTTTGTATCATTTTATGTTGAACGGCACAATAGTTCATGGAACCCAATAGTTCAGATATATATATATATATACATATGATTACAATTAATAATAAACTGACTTATCACAATATTTAATTAATAATTTTTTTTATATATATAATGTCATCTTACGTTAAGTAAATTTTTTCAAATTTTTAAATCAATTTTATAGTAGTTATTTTTAAGATGCTACTATCCGGGACCGCTTGCTTATGAATATAATATTTAAATAGCTTTTATCAATTAAGCTTATTTTGCAGAGGTTAAATTTAAATTATCCTAGTCAGAAGAATTAATTGTGAATATTTAGCTTTCTATATTTTCTACACAAAGCTTTAAAATGTATTTGTCTTGTATAGCTTACCTCACGATATTTATTCCAAAAAGTATATTTGTTTTGTGTACCCTGTCATTTAAAGATATAGAGCTAACAGCTCCCTTCTAGAAGTAGAAGGGAAAGCTTTACAAATATAATCATCTTCAATTATGCAGAAGGATAAGTTTACTTTTGCGTTCATAGAACAAAGTTAATCAATCCAAGAGCAGTTTTACTTTATTTGATTTGTTCCCCTTCTCGAAAATGCAAAGGCACTCGAGGAACAAATGAATGGTGCAAAACAAAATTTTTCACAGAATACGCATTTGTTAATCAAGTTATGTATCTACAAAACAAGCATGGAAAGTTTTGAAGTTCAAAGCGAGATAAATGTCGAAAATGCAAATTCAGTCTTTGGTTTCAAGAGATTATTTCCTCATTAGATATTGTCAAATATAATGTTAGATGCAGTTTGGCCATTAAATTAATTTAAAGATTTAACTGAGGCATTGATATATTAAATCTACCTTAAGGAATCTTTTAGATATTTTCAGTAAAAAGGAAAAACATCAACTGATACCAATGAATTTAATTACTTCAGTGATTCTTATAGATGTTATTCAATTTGCAGCATTTATAAGAAAAAAAAGGAAATTAGAAAAATATTCAAAAGTATTAAAATATAACTTTTTTTTTTCAAATTCAGCAGCATTTTTAAACATTTTAGTTTTGTTTTACTCAGTCAAATGGTGTTTTTTAGGAGGGTTGAAGACAAAACTATAACGTACCTAATCGAATGCTTAACTTGACATTTAGATACAATGGGAGGGCTATTGGCAACAGATCGCATAATTTGACTCTCGGTCAAGTGATGCGAACGACACATGAGTAGGCACCCCACTCCACACCATCTTACAGTGAAAATGTAAAGCCGCGACAGCATGTGCATGGACTTCACTGAGCAATAGATCTTGGAGGAAACCAGGAAATTATAACATACAGTAAGAACAAAATAGTTCTTTTTTTTACTTACTTAAATATTCGAGAGAGTATCGTAAAGTTTTAATTATTACAAAGAAATATCCAAAATATAAGGTTAAAGCTTATTCTGCATATTAATTTACTTTTATCACATTAAGTTTTAAGTTAGAGCTATTAACGTTGATTTGTTTGGTTTCAGGAAGCTTAAGATTGAATTAGCCTGCAGTATTGTAAAGTTTTAATTATTATTGAAAATTATCGACATAGGAGCCTAATTTTTATTTTTTATTCTTAAAACATCTCTACATAGTTGCCATTCAGAATTACGTATTTTTTCCAGCGTTTCCTGACGTTTCGAAGATTGAGTTCAATCTGCTGAAGCACTCAGCAGATTGAATTCAATCATCTCCACACTGCGAATTACTTCAATCTATGGATACCTGAAACCAAGAAAATCAATATTAATAACTGTAATTTACAGCATTACGTTATAGATCAGGAGCAAATAATACACGGAATAAATTTTATCCATATTCTAGGTTATTTCTTAGTAATAATTAAAACCATGAGATACCTCCTCCTATTTACAAGCTCTCAGTTTACAAGACATAAAAACACATGTTTGTTTGAGGAAAAAACAGAAGACAACCAACTATAAAAGGGAGAAACAAGAGACAGGTTAATCTTTTAGAAAAAATCTTACGTTTTTTACCGCATGGTTATATTAGATCCTGTGTTATTAATATTTATTATTATTATTCATAACAAATATTTTTGAACAGCTTTATTTAATTTGTTTTTGTGTTAAAGAATAGAGATAACACATTTTATGTTTTATTACTTCTCCCCCTAACTTTTTGTTTCATTCTCTAATCCTTTAACAATTCAACCTCTTGTTTGCATAAACGGCCTTAAGAATTTAAAAGCTCGAGAAGTTATAGATTTTTTTTCCGTTGCAAATTTATTAAGCTTCGCATTCATTATTCTTAAAACATTTTTCAATAACAAACAACATTTACAGTACATGCTCTTTAAAAAAAATCTCAACATAAAAGACATATCGTTTGTATTTTCCTGTTTCTTCTTGATCCGCATTCTTTGCACCTTTCTTTTTTATGTGTTCTAATGTTTTCCAGTTTTTAACCTGCTGTTGTCAGATTGCTATTTTCAACGTTTATAACACTGAGATATTTTTCTTCGACCTAATATTTTTGTGAGGTTTAGTCAGCTGTTTTCTAAGTTTCTTTAAGAAAAGGTATCGTTTCCTTTTGTTTGTAAGAAGGATATAAAAAGAAGGATTTATATGCACAAACTTCGCATAGAGAGTGGCAGCATCAAAACTTGGACTCAGCTTGTCTTTTCCCAACTAATTGCTTCAAAGAATAATGGGTAAATCACAACATATGCATTGTGGCAGTTTGGGAAGTGCATCAATCCAAAATTTTTGTAGCTTTAATGTTGTTTGTCTCTATAAGCTATTTTATGGTTAAAATAGTAGTGACTTAACCTTAGTGACGTGCAAGATGCGCACTTGTATAGGGTTTCAGTGGAAAGGAGAAACCACAGAAACTCTGCATGCAACCGAAAGATGAAAAGGTCATATTATTGGAATAAATGCGGAAATGAACAGCCACTCCTTTAAGTATTCATGAGAGTTACCCTGAATCAAAGATTCGAGCTCAACTAAAGTGACAAGAAACGCAATTGCGTTTTATGACAGGCTTGAAGATGAATAGGAAGGTGGAGGTAGAATGACACTGATCCCTTTTTTAGATGTTTGTTGCAATTTTACATTGGTGCCATTTTTTTAGCATCCTGTACCTATAGAAAACAGAAAAAAACAGAGCGCCGAATCTTTCTTCCGTTTAAACTACAGAAGGTAATGATATATCTTCATTTTCAAATTCTTTTATAGTTCTTAAAGATTTAATGCTTAAGTATTTTGGTGGTATATAAGACAAAAAAGTATCTTACCGTATTTGCTCTTACTGTAAGGTGGGTGATAGAAGTACTATTCCGACAATTGAATGAGATCTTCAGTAAGTTTTCATGAAAAACTGAACTAATTCATTAAATTCTTAGAATATTTTTATGTTGATTAACATGCGTAAGTGTGTGTTTTCATTGTTTGAATGCATCATAGTCTCCCAAAAGCGTTTTCGATCAGCATTGTGATTCAAAAATAAATTTTTATTTGTCTCTCATGTTAAAAACATTACTTTTATAATTTTTTTTTAAAATTAAGTAGCTCATTTAAAGTTTTCAAATTTTAATTGAATATTTGCTAGCTACCGATACATACTGATTATTAATCTGCTCTACAGTACATTCATTGATTATTTATTATAAAAGAAATGATTTTAATAAAAATAGCTAGGTTCGAAATTAAAACAAAAAGGTACTTATTTCTATTACGATAATTTTGATTTATGGTTAGTCACAAATGAGTAACTCTTGAATTGTCAAATATTTAATGAATTAATTAAGATCTTAGTAAACAGAGTGATAAATAATAATAAAGAATTTATGATTCCAATGAAAAGTGATTGACGATTGAAATATGTCTGCAAAAACGTTATCCGAGATAATTTGTTCATATCCATCTGGTAAGTCCCTTGTCTTCTTTTGAATGAAGCCAGAGAGGTTTATTGTAAGGCCACAAGGTAGCACTCTTTTCGCTTGGAATGTGAGAGTTTTTAGCTCTGTTGTCTGTTTTTAATATTCTACTGGCTGTAAAAGAAAGAAACGGTTATTGACTCGCATATATATGCCTGTTTCAATATAGTTTGGAATTAATAAATATTGTTTCTTTGTTTAAATGGTCCTTCGTAGTTAACTGAGTAAACGTTAATTATTTATAGTAGTAATACCATCGCCAAAAGAGTGCCATGAATCCGCAAAGATCTATGAATCACACCAAGTAGCAGCTGTGACGATTATAATGTTTCGTATCTTTGTTTTGATTATTATTTTGCTTGTAATGTAAACTCAAGAATCGAGAGAGAGCTCTCAACGAATGCAGATACATTCGACAGACCGATAAGAATACCGATGCAACTTTGTAAACGATTATCTAAGTGGATGATTTTTGTTCTAATTAAATATATTCCGACTTATTTATTCTTTAATTATGGTGCGAATTTGCTTGAAGCCACAAGACATCGCTGGTAAAGTTGCACCTTTAGAGGATTATACTAATAAACATGCTGAAAAAGAATCACGCAAACTCTCCAATTTCTTAAAAGCAAGTGTTTGGGTGAACCATTAACTATATATTTAAGAACGAATATAAGAACTTTTGATGATTTTAGATTTATTTTTTTTGAAATATTCAATAAGTTTATATCTTTAACTCCTTGGTTTATTTCTTCAAAGTTTGTCACGACAAAAAAACTTTTTTTCAGAAAATCAAATTCAATTTTTTTAAATAGTTTAATAAGCAAATAATTCGAAATTCCAAACATTAAATGTTATTAGCTTAGCGTTAGAAAATAAAAATAAAATCAATTAAGGTTTGAAAAATTTGATGTCTGAATGCTAACTTCAACTAACTTATAGTCGAAGGATTTATCTTCCTCTTTCTCATTAAGTATTTATTAACGCAAACAACACTTTGATGAATGCATTTTTATGGTAGACATATAAATTTATTTCAAAAATAAAAAGAAAATAAATTAACTTTAATGAGCATAAAAAACCAGAAATGGAAAAGAAATATGAATACAAGTAATAGATAAAGTATGAATTAATAATGGTTCCATAAAAAGTCGACAGAGGCTAATATATGTATGTAATAAAATAATCAATAAATAAGCCAAAAGTCACTTAGTTAAATTTTCCACAAAAATAAAAATAAAGTATGTAACTTTTATTAGAATCATTAGTGAAAATAAGGGAAGGTATAAGAAAATGAATATAAAGTATATTAAAATAATGAAATAGTGATTACTTTTATTAAAATAGGAGAGTTATAAAGGAGTTGATAAATATAAACCAAAAGTTGTTTAGTTAAATTTTCCACAAAAGTGTATATATTAAATAAATATTAATATTTTAATAAATTCCATTTTTTCTATACATATCAATTTTGGTACAATTCTGAATATTTTATTTATTGTCAAGTTCTTAAAGTTTTTTTAGAGCCATTGTGACATTATGGATATTTTTTAAACTAGTCGAAAAAATTCTAGAAATTTAATAAAGGTAAAATAATTTTTAAGTTACATTTATTGAAATGTTTGGTTAACTAGTCGCATAATTGCTCCATTTGTGAACTAAAAAACTCATGAATAGTCTTAAAAATTATTGAATAAGCTATAGTATGAAAACTCGGTGTTACGAAATCTGGTAAGTCCCTTGTGTATGTGTATGAGTATCATTAACGGTGTAAGAATATCATTAATGTTATATTTCAAATTACTATCATTTATACTCTATTTCACAATTAAATAATTTTTTTTATCTTTATCTAAAAAACTTGTTAGCTTTGTTGGAAAAATTAATTTGAATCATGTGAATGAAAGTACAAGCGGTGTTTACTTACGGATAATTGACTTAGACACTAATTGAAATTAACTGTAACCAGCCTTGATTAAGACATATTTGTGCCTTTCACGTTTCCTTAAGAATAAAAATGATTATTTTATACAACAATATAAATTTGCTAAGGAATTATATTTAATAAGTTTTTTGTCGAAAATCTTAGGCAAGATATAGCTAAATAACCTTTACTATTAACTATTACTAAGCATAAATAAGCCTCATATGATGATAACTCGTAGACTGTTTTAGCTAATAAATAATTTTTAACATGCTACTGATATGCCTAAAATATACCATTGGTATTTTATTCAGATACTGATAAATTTTTATTTGCATTTTTTATTTCTGAATTCCTCATAAAATTTTCATACGATTTCTGCTAATTGTAATTTTTATACCGAAAAACATAAGAAAAAAGCATTATTATAACCCTTAATAAGTTGTTTATGACGCTGCATGTTAAACTCTCGATATTTAAATTTAAGAAACATATTTTAATTATGTTTCTACTACTTGCAAATCACAAAATGGTCTTTCGTTAAAATGCTTTAAGAACTAAGAGTTTATTTTACTCTAAATTAAATTAATTCTTAATTATAATTAATTTTATTAGAATTATAATAATTTTGTTTCTATTCTAAATTGATGCTAAGGAAACAAAATCCATCACTTCTGTTTCAGGGACAGCATTTTTAACGAGATATGTTTCTAATGCTACATATCTATACAATTTATTAACCAGACAATATTACTTAAAATATTCCTGAAAGAAATAATACTGAATAATTTAGAAAATACTTTTGCCTACGAACTGGAATAGTGCTAAATGTAATTAAGGCTAAAAATGCTCTTGAAATTAAGGTTAAAGTACCTCTTCTGTGCTTTTCTAAAATAAATAGTTCGCTCAGAGAATATCCAGTCAACTTCCCGGTTATACATCA
Organism: Nephila pilipes; assembly: GCA_019974015.1. Lineage (NCBI taxonomy): Eukaryota > Metazoa > Arthropoda > Arachnida > Araneae > Nephilidae > Nephila > Nephila pilipes. Next base: position 201,501 of record BMAW01119118.1, read on the forward strand.
ATAATAATTTTAGGGACATTTATTTGTAATTTCCACAGTATATATATCTTTTATTCTTGTTATTTAGCTCAATTTTATTAAATGATTTATATAATCCCCCGTCAAAGCATCAAAGCCTTGTTTACAGGTTTGATGAATTTTGATAGCGGGTTTAATATTCTGAACTCTTTTCCTGAGACAACGTTAAGTAAATTATTTGAACTTATTTTCAGTGGACAAAAATTTATATCTAAATTATCTTTTTAACGTCTACTAGTTTTGTAAGAAACTGGAAGCGATATTCTGTTGCATATTTACATTAATTTTGTTGTGGTTCTTAAATCTAACAATTTTTTTAGTGTATCTGAAAATTCTTTAGCTTAAGGAATAAGCTGCACCAAATTTTGAATTACTTTCAGAATTTAATAAAATTAATCTTTGTGTTTTAATAAATAAACTGTAGATACACAAGCTATTTCGAAATCTGTAATTTCTTGCTACCCTTTCATCTTCATAGCAAAAAATAAATGAATTTTAAAAAAATAATTAAAAAAAAAATTAACTAGTTGTTAATGTTTCTTTTATAGCTAGTATTTTTGTGTTAGGTTTCCTCATGAATTAGTTATATTTCCTTATTTAAGTTTAAATTTAAACTTTTTAGAAAAAGTTGAAATTTTTTACCATGTTTAAAATTAATAATTTATTAACACTTTTTATTTATAAAATTTTGCTTCCAATTCCAAATAAATGCAGGAATATGAACTTTAAGATAAAACTTTTTATGTGTTTAAAATGTATGAGGCAAAATAAATAATGCGATAGACGAGAAGAATTTAAAATTTAATATATGCATTTTATTTTCGACATGAATTCGGATATTTTTGATGAAACGATTCATTATAAAATATAAATATTCGTACTTTTTTTTCTTATTAAAAATACTTTTAAATGCCAAATTTTTTTTTTAAAAAAAGGTATTCTGACAGGTTTACAATTAATGTTATTGGCATAATCAAGATGAGGTGTAAAAAATTAAATAAAACCTTTGGAAAGAGTAAAATAGATCTTTATGATTTTGGGTTGTTGAATAAATTTAGTTCATAAATTTTGATGAGGAAATAAGGAAAAACGAAAATGCAGTTCAAGGTCTTGGAATAAATGTTTGCGTAATGAACCGAAAAGTCTTACTGACGTTCACTCAAAAAATACATGTAAAGTTCTTGTAAATGTTTTGAAAGTTAAGAGTATTTGATTTTTTCCAGAAATATTAATATAGGTTATTCGATATTATTCACTGTTGAAGAAAAATTCGGTTGGAATTAAAAGTTTTTGTAAAATAAAGTCAAATTGATATTTTTATTGAAAAAAATACAAAGCAGAAGGAAAGTTAAAGTGACAAAAATTTTTTCGGTGCATTGTAAGCTATTCAATCTGTAGATAGAATAAGTTAAAGAAACATTGTTTATTTTAATATTGTTGAGATGTAGGTGATAGAAAGAATTCGGACACAGTGAGGAAAACTCTTTCCCTGAATTTTTTTTTAATATTTTAAAATTATAATAAATTATTTTATTTAAAATAATTTTATACATTAATGTTACATGATATTATAAATCAGAACATTAATGCAAATACAATACACGATAAAAGCACATGCAATATTTGAAAAACTGATATGAGACAACATATCATTTTCTGTAACAGCAATTACCACCTCAAATTATATTAAAAGGTATAAAATCTACATATAGCTAATTGTTTTCTAATTTAAGAAATTAAACAATAGATGAAAGGAGGTTAAAGGAGCAATTATTATTGTGTTGAAGAGACAAAAGCAAACATTGGATTTCAAATGTTTCTAATTTTAGTATTGTAATATGGGCTATTTGCGAATTCTTTTCCCTTCAACTAACATCTGGGGCTCTTTTAAGATTTTATACGAGGGTGGTTCAAAAGGTACTTGTAATTGAAGACAGTTATGGTATCAATAAAGTAAATTGTTGTTATTGGTCAATAAATGGCATCAATAAAGTTACTATTGGCTTTTGGTATCTGTTAAATAGAGCCGAAACAAGTTTCACGTTGATTCATAATTTAATTTTGATTTGGGAGTCATTTGCTGCCAAATTAAAATCTGATAGTTGCCGCGTCGAGTTGTTATCGTTGGTAAGACTTGGATTACTAATTACGCACCGCAAATCAAGCAAAAGTCAAACTTTGAGTTTCTTCCGATGAATTTTTTTTCAAAAAAAGGAATAATAATAATAATAAAAAAAGAAACGAAGATGGTCTCATCGACTGCCGAAAAAGTTGTGATGAAGAATTTTTGAGGTACGAAAATCATTATCATCACGAATATGATCAACTGAGATTTAGATAGCTGTCTTGTGAGTCCTGATGCTTACTAAAAACAAATAATTTGCAATGCTACGAGCACCCTCTCTTGAAATTTCTAATTTCTTACTGAATGACCCTTATATGACTTACTTATATAAGTATGCAAGTATATGACTCGCAAATGTAAACACTACTATTGATTATTTATAAACATGATTTATTTGTATAAAAAGATACATAAATATACAAATATTTCTAAGTTAAAAATGATTTCAGTTGCTTATAACTTAAAACGTGAGAATTATTTAAACTTGGAGAAAAATAAGTTAATTTTTCCTTGTCTCTTACGTCTCAGATACCTAGTTTAAGAGCATCAGCCCCCACATTGGATTTTTGGAAGACAAAATCTTAAGCCTGTCTCCTCCTTATGCCAAAGAGCCTGAAAGAAACTGAGAACACAATTTCAAGTGAAAAATGTCTCATGTTTCATATACATTGATAATGTAGCAACACATACACCTTTTTATTATACTGTATGTTTGAAATTTAAAAACATTCTAGAAATAAGTTATTTTTTTCCTTTAAGATGTAAAGCATGAAACTTATTTAGAATTACAAAACAGCAGACAAAATATGGAATTACATAAGATAAAATGGATTAATTCAGACAGAAATTAGTGGATTTATAAAATATGATGTTCCTTATATTTATCTTAGAGTAGTCAGAATATAATACTCATGCTAGAGCATTTTTCCATCCTAAAATATTTTAAGGTCCTATCGTTTAGACGCACACACGAATACACACACAAACTCTCTCTCTCTCTCACGCACACACACACACACACACACACACACACACATCATTTTAAAAGAGCTTCTACATTCTCTCTTTCAGCATTCCATAACTTCATTGTTTCATCTAGACTTTTTTCGTGTTCAGCGATGGTCCCGCTGAGATTTTTCGAAATGCTGGAGACTATATATTAATAACGAAAATCGCTTGCATATCACCGATTGTTTCTATTTTCTATGAATGCTTGATTTTTCACTTATATCCTCAATTGGAAATTCTTTACTCTTTACAGAGATTTACTATTTTTCCCAATTTTTTCAGGATATTTTTGAGAAGATGTATTCAGGATACTGTTCAATCAGAAGCGAACATTCCCTGGGGATAAAAGAGAAGAAAAATAAGACGACGCCTATATGGTCAATTCTACAATTATTCTGGTTTTTCAAGTGATGTTTTAAAGCTTGGGATCTGTGTAATGAACAATTAGACCCATAGAACTCATGAACAAATGGAGAGTGGAGAAAGAGGAATACTATTTATGGGACAATGAGCCTGTAACAGCGGGGAGAATAAAATGGGACTGAGACGAAATTTTAACATGCTGTCTTTTGGGGATGCTTATATGCATGGGAAACTTAAACTGGGGAAAAATCTGTGGAGAAGAAATTTCAGTTCTGTATTTTAATGGACTTTCAGTTTCTCAGGAGTTCACTAGAAAAGTTTAAAATAACTTTAGTTAAATAGGTGTTCTGTTGAAACCACTGAAAAAAATTCACTATAAACCGAGTTCGCAACAGCATAGTTCAGATACAATTTAATTGTGACTGACAGTTGATTAGAATTATTTCGCAGCATTTTCTTCTATTCATTGATATTTTTAAAATTTGACGATTAAGTAGAGGAGATGCGGGGCAAAAATTATTAAAATCTTTAATCATTGTTTCATCTTTAAGCAGTCAGTCAAAATATTGTTTATCATAGGTTTATATCATATGTAAGATTTTGTAAAGAAATATTCATAACATCTTGGGTTATTAAATTGCTTTAGCATTTTTTCATGTATGTTAAAATTTGCTCTTTGTTATTTAAAATGAATAAAAAAAGTGTTTTTTTTAAAATTTGTGCTCATGTTTAAGAATAAAATAAAGAACTCTAAGCAAAGGATTTAAATGCCATCATTAACAGACAAGACAAAAATTTCAACTTGACAGTGAAAAATTTTTTAAGAAACATTCAAAATATTTTTCGGTTGTAAAGCTTTAAAAAATAAACTCATTTTTGACTTTTTTACTACTTAATAAAAATACAAATTTGAAATACTAAGACTTACCAGCCAAATTTGAATTCCAGGGAGTATTTGAATTAAATTTTGAGGAAAATAATTCTTACTAGCAAATAAGGCTCTTTCTTGCAAACAAAAGTAAGAGCTATAGAATTCCTTAACACACAAAAGATACAAGATAATTGAGAAGTAGTCCTATCAAAGAGAGGTGTTTTTGCTAATGACAGTAAACATTATAAAATTATTTTTTTGATAAATTTGTCCTTAATGGGTAACGAGTGTTTCATTACATTAATACGTGTACAAAAAATTTACTAAAATTGAAATGATTTATTTTGAATAATTTGAAAAAAGTAACCCGTTTTCTCTTTCCAATTAAAAAATATAAGTAATTTATATTCTTTAATTTTTTTTTTAATTAAATGCGTTCCAACTTTCCCTTATAATTTTTTGAGACTCTGTAGTTTTATGCTCTCATTAGTATAATTTCAGTCTCTAATAACCAAAATTACTTTTTTTAACTGAGAAACTGATTCTACATTTGTTTCTTTTCATGCTAATTTTAATTCGTAAGTAAAATGTATTTAAAAATTTCACTCATTAGTAAAACTAAGCCCTTTTTATAAAAAAAATTAATAAAATTTGCATAAAATTTGCTTCCAACTTAATATTTATGATTTTTTCCGTTTCTAATTATTTTTTTGTAAACATTATTTAGAATTAAAAAAAAAAGGATATTTTTGAATAGAGTTCTTGTATATGAAATTACTTATTGTGACATAGAAATAAGGTTTTCAAATATTTGATATATTTCAATACTGTTCGGAGTTTAGTTTTCTAAAAACAATTTGGAATGCTAAAACTTGATACATTATCAATTTTTTTGGAGCTACTATTTTTAAAATCTTACTGTAACTTTTAGTTCTGAGAAACAATAACGTAAATTTAAAAGTGATTATGTTTTATTAATGATTAATATGGATTTGAGTAGTTACATGTATCTAATTCCTATGAAAAACAATGCTGTTTTGAAATGTTTTTTTCGTTTACAGAAAAAAAAAATTGTTATAGCCAAATAATTTCATTACATGGAAAGAGTTTCAAACTTGTATTTTGAATAAATCTTAGCCGAATAGGAGATTCAGTACAAAAAGAATTCACTTGAAAGAAACTATCTGAACTAAATATTGAAAAATATTTTTTTTTCTGACGCTATGGAAACTGATATTAAGTTTCTTTATAAACCTTAGAACTCAATTTGTTTAATAATTTTCGGGGGTATTGTTGTCACTATTTTGGTAGAGATTGGATAATCTGGGTGAGTTTGGAAAGTATTTGTGATGATGGGATACGTAAAACTCCTGTCCGGTACATCTTAGACAACCGAGCCAGAAAGGCCATCTATGAGGCGCTTTTATTCCTAACGTTAGTTTCGACTTGTGGGAGAGTACCTCCGCATACTCCTTCTTAGAGAGGAAATTCTTTTTTTCTTGTTGAGGGATTTTCTGAGCGATATTAAGGTTGTTTATCGCAATTTATTCCTTGCCACATTGAAATTTGGATGTCATCGGCAGCCTATTTGATTAATACTCCGTAGTCGTTTATAAATCTAGTCGCGATTTATGAGGGAATTTTTTTGTTAGACACACTGAGGCAAGTTCCTGTTGAGGATTTATTATTAATGTTCATCCCCTGCAGTATTGAGAATCATTTAGAATGGTTTCTGTTGACATCATCGGCAGTTTATTTGACGTTAAATGGCGCCTCATTTATATAACTCATTTTATAAGCACTCATTTTATAAGCACTTTTATTCTCCTCCCATTAATTGCATCTTGCAGAAGAGGGACAAGAAAATTTTGTTTTTAAAAATGAGAGCCACTAAATTGTTTGAAAGAAATGAAATGAAAAACTGTGGTATATCACAATTAAAGGTTAATATTTTTTATCTTTTTAAAACTTTGACAAGGCAAATTAGAAAGGTAGCTTTAATTTTTAAGTAGTATATATTACCGATTCCCAAATAAGCTATTTTTGTATGTTAATCAATGTTTTTATGTTACTTTATTGTACTTACTGGGGTAGAAATATAAGAAACTGAAAAAGAATTATAAAATTTGCATATGTATTTTTGTAAATAGTAAGTCATTTTTGATTTAGTTCTCAACCATATGTTCTTACTTCTTAAACAGTTGTTAAATTTTGAGCGTTCTCTCGAAAGTATTAAGATATACATTCGAGTAAATTATATGCTCACTAAAAGTACTAACTTCTCTCAAAAACCATTAAATGCACTCAGAAACAAAGGAATTATTCAGACTGGGTCAAAAATGATGTAGCTTATTCACTTAAGCGAAAATATAATAAAATGTAACATTTCCTGACATAAAAGTGTTTTGTAGAATTTATTGATTTTTTTAAAAAAAATATAGCCTGTTTTCGTATCACATGTAATTTTTCTATATTTATTAGTAAGACTTGACTTCATTTAGATAAATAAATCAAGGAATTTTGAAGTGTGATAAAATAATATCTATATTATTATTATCTATTGTTGATTGCAAAGAAAATTGGTGAAGTAAAATGACTTTCAGAAAATTCTACTTTTAATTGGAACATAAATTAGTAGGAGGGCACAACTGTTTCAATTATTCCCCAATCTCATAAAACTCGTAAAAATAATATTTTCATTATAAATATGGAGAAATATAAATTTTTATATTACACTTCTGTAACTAATGTAATTTTATCAATATAGGAGTGTTCATTGAACAAGGGTCTGTATGTCTTGTACAGAAAGGGGATTTTCGAGTGAGAGAGGATTTCAAGAAAAGGATATTCACGAGTTTCAAAGATCTTTGTAGGATAGATAAAAACTGATATCTTTTTTTCAAATCATTACAACAAATTTTATCTAAATTACGTAGTTTTAAGTGAGACTTGTATCATGAGCTGTTCGCAAACTATTTCCCTTCAGTTACCATCTAGAGCTTTTTTTCTGAATTTTTATTTAATTCCCCAGCTTTTTTCCAATTAAATGGAAAGTGATGCAAATTAAGTAAACTTCAGAAATAGAGTGATTAAATATAACTAAACCATATAAAAGTGACTGAGAATCAAATAGAAATTAATTCAAGTTATAGTAATGAAAATAGTGTTAGTGAGATGCGCGTGAAAGTATTCTGGTGTTTACAAGTTGTGACAATTAAATAACCAGACTGGGTATGTCCAAGCCGTTAGGCATGGTGTGGAGAAGTGATAATGGAGTGTAGTTGATCTTGATGCATCCGGTGCCGTGACAAGTTATTCCATCCTTCTGTCTAGTTTAGTTTGTTTTTCGTCCTTGTTTGAATAAGACGTTGTTGTGTCAAAATGCAGCGATCATGATAAGCTTAAAAATCGAGCAGCGCATAAATTTGAAATTCCTCTTGAAATTAAAAAAAAAAACTCCAATTGAATGTTTTAAATTCTAAAAAGAGGTGTTAGGAGATATTTGCCTGTCAGGTAGACAAATTTTTGAATGGCACAAACGTTTTTCGAAAGGTTGGGACGTTGTTGAAGATAATGAACTTCTGGTCGACCTGTGATATCAAGAACTGATAAAAACATCAAGAAAAATTAATATAATCGTGTATTAAGACCGATGTTTGAGTGTTAGGATGATGTCAGATATTGGCAGAGAGACAATAAGAAAAATTTTGACCAAGGATTTGCATATGACGAAAGCTCGCCCAAAACTGGTACCAAAAAACCTGATATGCGAGCAAAAAATAAACAGGAAAAACATTTGCTCTGGTAACATGGAAAGCTTCACAAAAAATCCCGAATTGATTGAAAAAGTTATCACGCTTGACGAAACGTGGTTGTTTCAGTACGACCTTGAAATTAAAATTAATCCATGCACTGGAAGGCACCCACATCTCCAAGGGCCAAAAAGTCTCGAATGAGCAAGTCCAAATTGAAATTAATGCTCATCGTTTTTTTTTTTCGATATGAATGACATCATCATATGAATGACATTTCGATATGAAAGACCCCAAAGCCAAATGGTAAACCAGCAGTGCTACATCGGAGGCCTGAGAAAGTTTAAAGAAAGAGCGAGAAAGAAAAGGCCAGATTTGTGGAGCAACAACACGTGATTTTTAATCAAGAGAACACCCCGGTGCACAATGCGCTCTCTATGAAAAAATTATTGTGGACAAACATATTACTGAGTGCAAACATCCACCGTACTCACCAGATCTCGCATCCCGCGACTTTACCTGTTTCCAAAAGTAAATTGAAGGGAACACATTTTCAGTGTGCAGAAATGTAGGCAAAAACGGCAGACTTACTGAAGAAGGTGACACCTAATGACCTACAGCACTGCTTTGAACAGTGGAAAACTCGTATGCAACAATGAATTGATAGGGAAGGGGAGTATGTTGAAGAGGACTAAAAGGAATTTGTGTAATGTTTTCAATAAAGCTAATTTTTAAGATTAGTCCGAATATTTAACTGTCAAATCTCGTATAGTGGGTACGGTGAGATCAAGACTCACCGCTATTGAGGCAACTGCAGGAGGTACTCGCATCTTTTTCCGATAAAAGAATTCTTTGATAGATTATAGAAGGAAAGTAAATTGTGTGAGAACATCCCCCTACTTATCAGAAGATTAAATAAACATGTAATTCACATATATTTGACTATTTTATTTACTTGATCTGTGTTAGAAACTTAAGATTAAATTTAGATCTTATAATTAGAATTACATTTAAAATGACCGACGAGTCTGGTGAGAGGATAACGTCGCAGCTCCAGAAAAAAAATCTTGTTGTATGATATTGTCCATAGAGTAAACAGTATTTTAAATTTTGAAGTAGTTTACAGTTTACAGCCAATGTATTTCAACAAGCATTAAAAGAAATATTAACGAATGCATTAAACTGGAATTTCAATTATCAAAAATAATTTATCATTTTTATATTAATTTACAAACTTATAAGCCTATAAAATAAAACAATTAAATCTTAAGTCTTCATATTTTTAAGCAATGAAATGTGTATCATATCACTATTCTTTTTTGTTTACGAATACCATGCGTGCTTACAGATGTGTATAAATGAGTTTTGATTGTATGATTTATTTAGATTTGTTGTCTTATCAGATGTGTAAGAGTTTATTTTTGCTTACTGAATCTATAAAGGCTTTCCTTATTTCTAAATCTATGCAAATTTGTTTGTTTCCTTACTGCATCTATGCAAATTTGTTTGCTTTAACTTTACAAAAGGTTTATAGTTTACTATCAATGAATAAATAATACTTTTATCAGATTTTCTTAACAACTTTTAATGAGTAAACCAACAATAAAAAATTAAGTTTATTACTTTTAAAAATTCTTAATCATTCCTGAACATTCTACCGTTGTTATTCTAAAACTTTAGAAATAGAATTATAATTTACAACTTAATGACATAAAAAACAACATACTTTTAGAAAATTATTCTCAGAATAAACTTCTAAGTTCATTCTTAAAATAAACTTCTAAATTTACTCAAAATAAAAGCAGCACTGTCAATAAATAAAAGAGAACAGGAAATTTCAACCAAGCGAAGATGAAAATTACCTTATTATATTACGACACAGCAAACTGAGGGCGACGTCTTTTGATGATGTATCAACGACGTTGCGTTGTATCGTGAAAAATGTAGCTTCTAGAAAAACCTCCACCTTTCAATAATATATCATACCGGCTAATTTGACTGAGAAAAGTATCTCACCCCGAACAAAAACAGTCTTAAGAAAGATAATGAGAAACCCTAGTACTACTTTACTCTAGTTCCTTTCAAGAGTTGATGTGTTTTACTTAGGGAGTAAAGTAACATTAACGTCGAAAAGATAAAATTACGCTATGGAAACTTAGGCTATCAAAGAAGATTTTCCCTTCAGGTCTTTTATAATGGAGATTATTTTTAGGCTCTTAGTGCCTCGGGTATATTTTTTTCCGGGTTGAGGAAGATACCAAAATCCATTTAAAGTTCATAATCCTGTTTCGAAAATAATGTTTATATCATGAAAGAAGTTTATTTTGTTATTTTGGATTATCTTTTGTACTTTCAGTACTTTCTTTTATACACTACTTTCAGTTCTAGTATTACCTACCTATATGGGAGACACTATGTTAATTCCATGTTAATCTTAATTCTTGAGTTTGGTTTGAATAATATGTATATACCAACAGATATATGGGGTGTGGTTAAATCTTTACAGTGCGCTCATAATAAGAAACAAAAATGATTACTTGAGAGAGAGAGAGAGAGAGAGATTAAGGGAATGAAAGTTGAAAAAGTATACATGAAAATTGAAATTATATCCTTTGTCATTGAATTAATTTTTATAATCTATTATAGGACGACATTTTTCTGGACAGTCCCCTAAATGTAGTAAAAGCTTTCCAAGACATGTTGAGCTGTATGTTAAAATTTGTTTGCATTCCCCAACGAATTGTTTATCACACGTGGAACACACTCAACAATCTTTTTTTCAAAGAACTTGTGTAGTGCTCCATCAAGCTGCTTTTACTTTTCAAACATACTACGTTACACCAAATATTTCCTTTGCATTTGAAAATTTCTGCTCAATTGGATAACGGAACTTTTTACAAATTTAAAAAGATATTTGGGGGTTACGTATTTTTTCTTTACACACTTCTTTGAAAAGAAAATAAGTATTAGCTAAACAAGCCTCCAACCCTCAAAAGGAAGTTAGGAGATAGTTTTCTACCATATTTGGCGTTTTATCACGGAGGTCGTAAACTTATATGCTTGCCATATTTTTGACAATAAAAATGATTCATTTATCCTTATGTATAAAAAACAAAAAACATCACCGTGATGGAATATTTCTATTCTTATAGAATTAATATATGTCACCACAGCGTAACCTTTCGGATGTTAAGGGTTAATATTAAAAAAAAAATGGTAACGTTTTCAGCGTTGCAGTGGTTCAGCAAAAATAAATATAAAAAGGGATGATTTGCTAAATATGAATGAAAAATTATATTTGCGCTAATAACTATCGTTTCTCTGCACTTTCTCGAAAAAGTCTGTATACGTCGAGAGCTTCTTTCACGCTCTCTTGTTGTTGCTTCAGAATAAGCAAAAAAAAAAAAAAAAAAAGCTGCAATAACTGCGAAACATCTTAAACCTTATATCTATTGTGATTCAAAACGATTGAAATGTCAGTTGATTTGCTAAAAAAATTTGGTGGAGAAGGCTATATTGGTGACTGGTACTAAAATAAATAAATAAAAAAAAAAGAAAGGTTTACTTTAGATGGAAAAAAATTGCAATGAAAGGATATTTTTCTCATTATGGAGGCAATAAAAGTTTTCTAATACAATTTCAAAGCTCTCTAGTGAGAAGCAAAATAATTAAATCATTAATAATCGAAATAATAATAATAAATACACGAAAGAGTGAGAAATTGAATTAAATGAAAAAGGAGATTGTGAAAGTTAATAAGAATTTACAAGTAAAATATTAAAAGGGCGTTTTGTTTTAGGATCCGGATTGCACATCTCCAAATTTTGAATTAATCTATTATTAATGTTAGGAAATTGGTTGAAAAAATTCTTTTAGAGCTGAATGGCTAAATTTTTAAAACATGTAATTATAATAATGTTTATGATTTCATTTCTTTTCGATTGCTTAATCGATATACTTGAAGATAAAGTCAATTTCAGTTTTTATCTATTTACATAAATTATTTTCATGAAATGAATGGGGACTGATTGGAGAAGAAGAATGGATTAAATGGAATAAAAGTATTCAAAATCACGTAATAAAAAACCAGAACGAACCTCATAACTTAAAAATAAAAATATAAATAACAGCTCTAAAATAAATTAAGAGAAAGAAAATGCAAGAGTATATATATATATATATATATATATATAATTTATATACAGGGAAAAAAAACTTTTATTTTCTAACTAAATAACATTTGCACTAATGCATTTTACAAACCATGTACAGCATTTCAAATTTATTCATATTAGCGATTTGCTATACAACCTGAAAGAATAGTTGCAACTCAACAGAATACAGCTTGAGGTTACACACATAATTCAACAGTGTAACTATTGGAGCAATTTATACCTTCGAAAACGAGTCTGGAATTTCAAGCCACGGAATTCTTCATCTTGAAATAATTCGGTAAAAGGAAAAGAAATGATGGAATTTAATTCAGAAGAATTTAGTGGTTAAGTCTTGTAAAAGAAAGTGGTCGAATTTGAAAAGAGTTGGAAAATCGAATTGATCAGTTTCCTTTAAGCTTAGTATTGAAAGAATACCGAATGGAACGGTAGGGCAGCATTTAAAATAAGAACTTACAAAGAGTTTTTCGGAGAGCCCATAATGTGTTAATCAGAGCTAAAGTGAACATATAAATACTTCTTTGAGTTTACATAGAGTGAACAACTGATATTTCCCGGATGTGGTAATAAATACTTCTTTATCGTCCTTTAGATGATCATAAGATTTTTGTCACAAAATGTATGGATTGAAGTAGCAAACGATTCATACGATTTTTTTCAAAAATAAAATTATAGGCTTAGAATCAGTTTTATAAATTGGAAAAACGGTTCTTACATTCCAAAATAGCGTCTTAAATATTCAACATTTCTGTTAATTAATCGTATCCTATCTTTTCTATTGTGTTGTTATAGTACTGGAGTAGAAATGATTCCATGAAGTAAATGATCTTAGAATTTATTCAGGAAGACGATATTGACGATATTGCAATAAAATTTTACTTCATATCTTTTAAGAAAAATTTGATCAGCTTTATCATTGTATTACTTAAAGTTAAAATATAAGATATATATCAAATACTCAATTGCAAAATCTTCTTTTCAAAATTCATACGAATTCCATTTTTAAAAACTTTTTTTCTGTATTTCACTTGGTGTGTGAGTGAGTATGTCATCAAATTTTCTATCGTTAATTTAACCAATTTCCCATTAAGCTAGAGCTCTGAAACCTTAGGAATCGTTCTTACTCGCCTAACAATGCAATATTTAGACATTTGCGACAAGTTTTAACTAAAATTTTAATAATTGTTTTTAATGACGTAATTTGTGTAGTAACCTGGCACCATCTTTGGAAGATATATTGAACTATAGAGAGAGAGAGAGTGATCTCAAAGACGAGAGGAATATGAGGTTTTTTACAAAGTTTTAACTAATATTTCAATATTTTTTTTTATTAAACTTTGCCACCATTTAAAAACGTTGGTTTTTTTTTATCTCGAATTATTTACTGCACAATACTTTTACCTTTTCTTCTTATTACTATACCCAGAGGATCTTCGTTTACCACTTAAAAGATCAGAGCAGTGTTCCCGTCCTTTCTCAGTCCTCTAACTTCAACCCCGAATCCTCTAACCATCCGCCCTAATCAGTTTCATCTATTATTCCGAAAACTTATCTAAAAAAGGCGTATGCTGGATTACATTAAAAGGTCTATTCTTTCACTGCATAGTTTTTCTATAGTAAGAAAACAAACTAAGAAAAAGATCTGAAGAAAGAAAAATTAATAGGATCTTTTTGGGACTGCACTGAATTAAAAAGTTTGGAAAAATTAGGCCCAACAGAGAACAAATACAATCTCAAATCCCGGAGCTTAGTTTAATTTGAGCCAAGATTTATTATTTTTTTTATGTAAGCTAAGTACGTTCCAGCGGACGTAACTTTTTGCTCTTGTGTGGCAAGGGCGGGAGGAAGACAAGCCTATCCGTCCAAAGGACGCATCCCTTCTTTCATCGAAGATTTTATTGATAGGAAGTTCATTATTACAACTGGCAACATTAGTCCTATTTTAAAGTTTTTTTTCAATCTTTTTTTTTAATTATTTTGTTCTTTTTTTTTTGGATGGATTTCCTCCCTTTCTTGATTTTTTCGCATACCCATTAACGGTCTCTCGCGTACCCTCTGCGTATTCGTACACTCAATTGTTGGAAACCACTGTCCTTCTTCAGATTATATTCAGAAATATACGTTATTTTATACAGGAAAAAAAGTAATTTAAAATATACATATTTTATAAGTAAAATTAGAATTGCTTCTTGTAATGCAATTTTTCATTCTCCATACACTTGAAAAATTTGATTATGGTATTAATCTAGAATAATTTTACTAATCAGAAGATTGTTCAACAATAAGATTTTATTCCTCTACATTAGGCGAAAAAGAGCGATAGCGAGAGAAAAGACAGTTTTAAATGAAAATTTCAAACAGGGCTTATGATTACCTTTCATTCCCAAATATTTTAAAAATATTTTCGTGTACTTCATACTTACTTCTACTGGACTGAAAATTGCTTTAATTTGAACACCACAGGGTCTTAATTGGTCAACTTTATGAATGAAAAGTTAAGAAAATACTTAAAATGTTTACAAGGAAATTATCAAAATTTAGAATAATTGAAATGAGGCCACAACATCTAAATATCTACATTTCATTTTCTTTCAAAGTATTTCAATGCTTGGTAACAGTCAAATGAACCCCGACTTAGGGGGACGACGATATTTAAATAGGGAGTCAGAAGTGATAGCAAATAGGCAAATCCTCCAAATGCCATGATTTATGGGGTTTTCCAGTGCTTCTGTGCTTCTAGACAGAGGTGGTACTAAGTCTACAGGGAAGGTTTAGTGTCTAGAGGGAAAAAGGTGACAAAATATTGCAATGTCTTGCATCATGTAGGCTTTACGGTAAATGTTACAGATATAAATATCTTTATATATATATATATATATATATATATATATATATATATCTCTCTCTCTCTCTCTGTATATATATATATATATATATATATACATCTCTCTCTCTCTCTCTCTCTGTATATATATATATATAACACAAATATCCCCAATGAAAAGCATTCATGATTCCTAACTGCGCGGTCAAAACTTACAGGGTTTGGAGGGTAAATTTTGTACCGCATGTGTCGTGGAAGCTTTTGGAACCTTCGTATAATTAATATATCTAGATTTTAGTTTACTAATTTTAACCTTACATTCGTAAGACTTGTGGTCCAGTTGTTGGAAGTTGTAACAATGAATTTGAGATTGTTTTCCTATCTCGATATTAGCAGTAGGTACACGATTAAGAGATTCTGACGGCTTCATTTCTCTTTTAAATGTTTCGTACACTCTCAACTTAGTTTTAAATTCTTCTATAGAAGTGCACCCAAATAACATTGTTTTGTGTTGAATCGTTTATTCCTTTAATAACGTAAGTTATTAAAGCTAGACCGTCAATGTCACTTTGCCGAGATATTTCTTTCATTGAGTAAAAATACTCCGGAGGGGATTCGTTATTCTTCATTTCATGTTTTTGTAACATTTCATGAACCTCAGCAGAATTGAAAGATATTTTAAACTCTTCAATTAACAGTTCTTTTAATTGTGTCCACAAGTTAATACTGGGGTTATACACGAGTTAATACTTCACTCCTAATCGTTAATAAAGCGTTTCCCCTAAGACATCGTTTTCCATAAATAAATTTATGAACTTCAGACAACGAGAGCGGGCTTCAAAATTTTCAATCCAATTTAAAATGTTTTCATGTCTTTCACCCTTAAAAGGAGTTATTATGCTCTCGATGTCGTTAAAACTCACAATTATGTTTTTGCTCATATTTGGTATTTACACTATTAACACTACTATCTATTTTAAAAACATTATCAACACATTTTTTATTTTTGTATTGCACTGATTTATTGCATTTCCTGAATTGATTTGTTTCTTCTTCTGATATATCATCAGTCGTTAAGGAATTTTTAAGTATTTCAAAATCGCACAGACAAGTTATAATATTTTTCACTATTTCAGATTTCGTCCCTTCACCTGCGATGCTTAGAACCTCACAAATTTTAATTAATTCATTTAAAGTAAACTTATCTACTGTTTCTTTTATTATCTCTAATAATTCATTATCTCCAATTTTAAAATTAAATCCTTCGAAATTCAAAACTCTATCACGACTTAATCGTGTATTTTTATTTTTGAAAATTAACCTATCTAGTAACTTAATCGTCGAGGATTTGCATTCTTTCAGCGCAACACGAATTATTTCAATATCACTCAAATCCATTTTTGATACATTAAAATCAAATATCCTCAATGTTATTTCAATAAAGATACCAAATTTTACTTAAACCTCAAATTTAAATCAAATTACTTATTGACATTACAATTTTGAATTTTTCTTTTAAATCATATAAAATATCAAATTTAATAAACTTGTTAATTTCAAATTTTAAAAAAAGATTTCTAGTTGTCTCCACAAGTATCATCGTTTAAAAATTAAATAAAATTTCATCAAATCCACGAAAGGAAAAAAAAATTATTTCAGGAACATTAATGATAAAAAAGTTCTCGCCAAAAAACAAAAGCCGACTGAAGAGGAGAAGGAAAAACAATGAGCCGATTCCTTGTATATCATCTTTTCTTTCCAATATCGAAGACTTGCAGAAAGACCAGCGTCCATAATCCCCGACCGGTAAACAGACGAGAAGTTCAGATACGATAACCTTGAATTGCAGTAGAGTCCACCATTTTGTACTTCAGTGGTGATTCTCTAAGCTTCTTGCCTCAATTTTGCAGATTAAATTTCAAGTATCTCAACTTCTTTTAACATCAGGTTTTTTTAATACTTTCCGCCCGGTATTAATCTGTAGACATGCATCAGGGTCGTTAGCTATCTTTTAATGTGAAAAATTCTTATCATCTATTTCATATCTCTTAGGTCTTAAATTTTTCCATCATATTTAAGCAATCATTTTATGCCAGTAACACGCTTTGCGCTTCCATTGTAAGCAATAAAATACAATTAAAGTATTTCAATGAATTTTCATGCATGAATAGCGAGTTTATAAAGCAAACATACCCTGAAAGGAATTTGCGATAATTGAGGAATTAATAATATTTTACAGTCAAATAACATGTGATGTTTATTAAAAAGCAAATATATATATATATATATATATATAAAGAATAATTTAAATTCGAAAGATGTTCATTCTCTTTTTTTTCCCAAGGAATTTACAATATTTTAGTCCAATTACTCAACTTTTTTCTTTCAGTGTTATCATCATCTTAAATTTTATGGTTACCTTTTAAATTATAAAAGTATTTAATTTTTTAAAAATTCTTGGAAAGTTTTTTGAAAAAAGAAGCGAAAACACAAGTTTTAATATACTTATCTAGATGAATACTGTTTAAAACTAAAGGCCAAAAATGGGTAAAATATGTGCAACTCTCAGAATGTACGTAAAAAAAATGGTTTATTCAGAAAAATCTTTTTTTTCGGTGTAATTGGAACTTTTATTCGTTTAAGCTTAATAAAGCTTACAAAACTTGTTTTTACGAATTCAAGAAAAGCTTTTTATGGTTAATGAACTGTCTTATATATTTACACATGATTTCTGAGAATTAGAAATGGTTTAGTAAGAAGCAGTTATTTTGGTAATTTTAACCGTAATCTAATTAATCTTTTTAAAACAAACTTTAACTTTATATTACTTACGTATCGTTAATAATTGCAAATAATAGCCTTAACAAAAAAGTGTTTTCTTTAAAATCAGAACATGAACAGTTCTATTTGATCTTCACATTTTTCATTGCTTTGTTCCGGTCTAAAATGCTGTTCAATAATTTCAAACTTTCTATAATTTTTATTTAACTGGAAGATTGAAAAATACTCAGTTTTTAATTCTTTTCAAATAATTAGAAAAAGTTTGGTATTTTATTTATAAAAAATTAACAATCACACATCCAAACACGCATACACAATCAAAGGGATGAAGATAGAGAGAGAGAGAGACAAATTTGTATTTAGTATTTAGAAATGTATTTAGTTTTTGGCAACAGTGTGTGTCAGAATTCGTAAGTCGTTGAACCCTTTGGAATGAATAACAAAAATAAAATGAGCGAAAAATTTGCTAATAAATATGAGTTTAAATTTAAATTTCATTTGAACATTAAAAGTTTACACAGGCAGAATTAAACAGTGAAAAAACTTTACAAATCAGCAGTGTTTATCATAAGTCTGATAATTTAACTCTGCTGCTATGGAAGCCTATGAATATGTTTAATTTTGTCTTCAAAGAAGCTTTTGATACCGATTGAAAATATTTAATTAATTAAGATTAAGTCAGTTTTAATTAATTTCAGCTTTTTTTATGTAATTAGCTTAGCTTTTTTTATTTTAGTTAATTTAACAAATTCAGAATAGATGCATTCGTAGTAATTTTTATATGCATTTACATTCTTTGGAAAAAATTATGCTTTGCTGATTGATAAATTTTTAGAGAGAGCTCATTTTGAAAACATTCGCAATATCTAGAATATTTTCTACAAATGGGAGATTACGGCTAATCATTTTTACTCTTCGGTTTCTGGATAACTTTTAAATACTGTTCTTTATTTTCTGCAAGAAAAAAAAAAATGACAATTTCTTTTGAAAACTGTGATTTTTATCTTACATAACAGTTAAGGAAATTTGTAAATAAATTTATGTATTTAACTACTGTCGATAAAAGAAAATCAAAGTACGAGTTTAACTGATTTTTTAAGTGACATAATGTTAAAAGTTTATATAATTCAGTGCATTTTTATTTAAAAAAAAAAATGAGAAACATTTTAGTTAGACCTTTTCCAAGTTATTACTAGCTTCGCTGCCCAGAAAACGAATTATAATTCTATATCTTTTCTTCTGTACGATTAATTTTTCACTCTAACTCAAATGTAGATTACGGATGTCCGTTATTATTTCTGAGTGGGTCACCTTGAAACTTTCCACCAGATCATCTTCATAATGATTCTGTAACAAACCGCCATCCCTGATGCCATGCGGAACACGAATGCACTTCCAAACCCCCTTTCGACCCGATCTGACCCGAATTCGACATTTGGGCGACCTCTCTCACCTACATAGAACAAAATGGAACACCTTTCGTTCGATTTTCACGGCTTCCGCATAACTTTAGTGAGAATCAGTTCCTACTCTTTCTAAGTAATATGTAGGTAACTTGGACATTAATGTGTATTCACTTTCTTCGCGCTTGGCCTACTACACTGACCTGGATATCATGATCTTGGACTGAATGTCGCTTTTGAGGAATAGTCTAATATTAAAAGGTGGGGGTGAAAAGAGGACTAGTCTAATATTAAACATGTGGTGAAGTTAATGTTCATGTCCTTCGAAGTTTTGTTTTGAAAATTTGAGATAGGCCTTCAAAATTAATAAACATTTAAAATGCCGTATATGTTAACAATAATGTACTTAAAATAATATAAGATAAAACGATTCCTACAAGGAATTTATTTATTTGCAAAATGTGAATATGAAAATAATTCAATTCCCCTTTTAAATGCTTATATATTTATACATAACCTTCGTTAATAACTCACAAGTTAAGAGTGTCAATATCAGATGTCGTTAATGAAAGTTAGAAGTTAAATGAAAATTTCGGGTATATTCTGACATAATATGAAGAAAATAAAAGGTAATAATTATTTATTATATGTTATTATACAATTAATTATTTTCAGAGTCGAAAAGTTAATAAATTTCAATTTTTTAAAGGAAACTTAGCCTAAAATTAACTGAATTCATTACCTACGTTGTCTTTTTGGTAAAACAAGTGAGGAATCGTAATTGATTACATTTATTAAAAATATTTACTAAGAGCAAAAATTACAAGATTTATTTGTGAGATAAACGTCGACATTTAAATTAATGAAAAAATGGCTCTTCAACCCCAAATTTCTACACTACATTATGTGAGATTTTAAAAGTCATTTGATTTTAAAGTGAAATCCTCTTATTATTCTGTGACTGATTTTGAATTATTGAAGAGAAAAAAACCAAACTAAAAAGAGATTGCAGATTTAAAACCGAAGTACTTTTAAAATCTAATGAAGCAGCGCGGGTAGATAATTTTTCATAATTTTTAATTCAGTATTATTGAATGAAATGAATGGATTCAATGACCCCTCTCTCTTCCGTTATCCATTCACTTTTAGCAATACACAAATGGAGATAATGTATTTTTAATACTGAGTCACACACACACGTGTGTGTGTGTGTATGTGCGTAAGAAAGCCTGATCCCTACTATAATGTCTTTTCTAAAGAGCCCCCCCCCTCCAAATTGTTTTTGATACCTGTAACCGTCATTAAGCTATAACTGTGAGCGTAGAATATTCTTGAAGGCTGGAGAAGTATTTATTCCCCGCTGGAGAAGCAGTTGGAGGAACAATGCATCTAGTTAGCCACCAATGCATCTAGTTAGACTATTATTGATTGTTATTTTTATTGATTCGAAATATCTCAGTAACCTTTACTCCCTCAATTCCTTTTGAATTTAATATTTTTATTCTTATTTCCTTCTTTATTAATCCTTTACCTCCCTCCCATATATATATATATATACATACATATATATTGCTTATTTAGATAGAGAGTGCATCATTAAATATGTAAACACTTTACTGTTATTCCAAGAAATAATATGCTCATCATAACTATATTATAATACGAAAATGTTTTTTCGAGCGTAGGTTTGAAATTTCTAAAATAATGACAGTGCGTAAATTGTTAATTCGTTATATATAACTATAATAAACATTTTATACAAAAAACCATACTTAAAATCTCGGAAGAGTGCATTTTAATTTAAAAGAGTACAATTGATTAGTCTGAGTTTCCTACGTAACTTAACTTCTTGTATCACGACTGTGTACAATATGTATTGTAAAAAGAAGAGATCTGAAAATAACGTTTTTCTTTCACAATTCCCTTTTGTAATTTAAATAATGAAGATAATCCAACATGATATAAGTCCAATCTCGTGAGGATTCTTATACGTCTCACAATATTTTAAATATAAAACAGGCATTTAATTGAAATACAAATTTTGCATTTTAAAAAGGTTAGTATAGTTTTCATCCTTACACTCTACAACAGCAGCTAGCTTCTAGTGTAGAATGAACCATACCTGTTTTTGCTTAGGTGTTTTTATGGGCATTCCTTTTTTCCCCATTACATTTAAATTCTTCAGATTACATTTTTGAAATTCATGATGCGGAACTAAACTATCTTTAAATTTTATATATAACTAGTGAGATTAAATGCACCAAAATGTTATGAATTCATAAAAACAAAGTATTTTCATTAAAATTAGTATCTACTTTTAAAAATAGATGCAAGACGAATGAAAGGGTATTAAAGATATGTGTATTTTAAAGTATTAGTATTATTTTTTTACGTTGTATAGTAAAATACCTCCCTGCATGTTTGAAAAAGTATCAAATTTATTGAAAATTTCATTAAAATTAATGCAATGTTTATGAAAGAAATTTTTTTAACGTAGTTAGATGCTTTCATTTAACAAGGCCAAGATCAATAATTGCTGTTTCGAACGCTGAAAGTAATGTTATAAATACTGCAATATTTATTATTATTGTATAGTAAATGCTTTGTATTTACAGTTGTATTAATATAAATGTTATATTATTTATAATTATAGTATAAAGTATTAAAATATTGTAAATATTATAGTATTATAAATGTTATATTACTACAAATATAACTTTTTATAGTATAATAAACGTTATGATATTATAAATGTTGTATTATTATAAATATTATTGTATCATAAATACTCATATTGTAATTAGTTATTGTATCATTATAAATATATTAATTTACTATATTATAAATATTTTAAATAATTACCATTATATTATATATTAATATTATGATTTATTAGTATATTATTGTAAAAATATGTATACTACAATTCTTTATTATATCTTTGTAAAAATATGTATACTACAATTCCTTATTATATTATTGTAAATATATATATATTTCAATTAATTATTATACTATTATAAATCTTATAATTAATTATTAGGTTATTACAAACATTTTAATTAATTACTATATTATATAAATACTGATATTTATTATATTATTATAAAAATATTTAACTGTTAATTATTATATTATTATAAATATATTATAATTATTATATTGTTATATATTTGTATAGTAGATTTAATTATTATATTATCATAAATATTAGAATTAATTATGTATTATAAATAGTAGATTTAATTTTTATATTATCATAAATATTAGAATTAATTATTACATAGTTATAAAAATATTAGAGTTAATTATATTATCATAAATATTTTGTCCTTAATGTTTTTAAAAAAGTAATCATACTACTGCGTTAAAAAGTATCCGACCATAATTTTTAGTGCATAAAAATAAAAAGCTAGGAAGGCGTGGTTGAAAGAGCTGTCTTATATCTGCAGTCAGGTGGTGAGTGATCAAGTGTAGTTTACGCCGTCGGATTTTTGTTTCAACAAAATGACTGAAAAATACAACGCCACTATATAAAATTTAATTGTAAAGCATGACACTGCCTAAATGGAAACGAAGCTTAAACCAATCAACGAACCTAGGGAAAAGAGAATAGATTTCAATCTAGTCGAGTGTGTCGAACCAAGTGCGCAACACCTCAAAGAGATATTTCAACGTTGCTTCCGACAGTAGCAGAATGACAAGCTGCTACTGTCGGAATGTTGTAATAAAAATGTAATATTGTTTATAATTATCGTATTATAAATATTATAGTATTTTTATACAATTATAGAAGTATAAATATTATAGCATTTATTTAATTATAGTATAATAAGTATATTATATGTTGTATAATGTTCAATTTATACGTAGGGGGGTTGTTAAGTAACGAGACTGAGAGAGTGAGAGAAGCAGTAAATATTTTATTTTGATGTCCTACATATTTACTTATAATCACTTTCAACATACATCCATCTAACCCCTATCAACGCTTAAATGGATCTTACATGCAGAAACATGAAAAACTTTTTCTGTCTGCTCCTCGGACGCGTGCCGTTTCTTTCAAGCTTCAACGACCAAACTGTTCTCTTTAATGCAGATTTCCACAGGGAACAGAAAGTTGCATGGCGCTAGAATCCTGCAAATAAGGCGGATGGGTCTAACACCTGGGATTTGTGGCTACAAACCTTCTCGACAAACAATGTGGAATTGCCATGTCTTCCACTTCGATCTTTTTCCAAATTTTCCGGAGTTCAGCAAGACTCGTGAATAATGCATTAGATTAATAATTTATAATTTAGTAACACAGCAAAAATACAAAACTTCATGAATATCGAAAAATAAAAAATCCTATGCATTTGAATTTTGATTTGCTAATCGAGTATTTTTGCTTTTATGGTAAAATGGCTCTTCCAGTTGGTGCCTGTTCATCATAAAGAAAAGTCTGCATCTGTCATACGTTATTATCCTTCAAAACTTTGATCATTTTAACGACATTCAAATGTCTAGAACATCATTTTGAGAGCTTTTGTTTTACTAAATGGAGAATTTATAACACATTTTCTGGATACTTTTGAATTTAAATTGTTATGTGAAATTTTCCATAGACTCAGCTGTCACCCTCAGTCTCGTGACCATCGACAATGAATACTTAACCGGCTAAGGTATCGAACAGATTATCAGGTTCTTCGATATTATCATCCACTGACGCGAAGGCTGACTATTACCTTGAATCATCATCTTCTAATTCCGGTCATCTGTAAACTCTTAAACCACTCAAAATACGGCACGCGATAACATTAATACATACTCTTCTTTAATAAACTGCCAGTATTAGGTTTTATATTTCATGGAAACACAGCTATGTTGCTTTTTGTTCCCTCTATCATTTATCGCAAGGAAACAAAAAAAAAAAAAAAAATTGCGAACGAGGGTGACTATACGGATTTTTTCGCAGTAGCAGATACACCATTCGAAGAAGGTTTGACACTAAATAACTGTCAGTTGGCGTTTTGGCGCATGCGCACTTCTTCGGTTGCAGTATCAGGTCTCGTTATTTTAATACCCTTGCAAGTATTACTTATTGCATATTATAAATGTAACACATGGTGGTTACAATGAAACCTTAAAAATAATAATTTACTGGCATGAATTGTAAATGTTAAATTATGGCTTAACATATTTTAATTTTTATATATCATCTATAATCTTTGTTTGAAAAGTTTTGAATAATTATTAAAAATTCAATAGAATAACAAGTAATATCAGAATTCAAAAGCAAACTTATGGAATATTATGTTAAAATAAATTTAAAAAGGAAAATAAATGTCTGTACTTCAAAATTTTAAAAATCAATTTCGGAAACCATTTTAGAATTATTTTCACCACTGGTAATTACATAGATTAATGAAATAAAAATTATGAAGTTAACACTTAAGTTCTTTCCGTGACAGGAATTTAATACCAGGCAATTACGGCAAGTTTTAGCACAACTCCACTCGAGCTGAAATCAAAGTTAAACCAAGTTAATTGAAATTCCATCTGACGACTGGAAGACGTATGCAAGAAAAATAAAAAAAAAGGCACACGTGCGCTTGCTGACTAAGCTTGTTTGTATTAGTTTGGGTTAGTTCGAAATATTTAATGTATTCTCCTAGGGAATATTTTGCTAGATTAATGCGTTTTCGATTTTAGATCTGTTTGAATATTTATTTTCAGGTTATTTTCAAATTATGATGGGGTTAGTGCTGATGATAATATTTGAAACATTTTTTTGGATGCATATCTATTTTTAATGGCACATAAAACATTTCCTAAAACCGAAATGAAAGAAAAAATATACACATTAATATTTTAATATATTCATACTCAATTTAACGTCATTTATTTTAATACAACTGCCGAAAATTTCTGTCTAAAAGGGATATCAACTTGGAACATCATAATATTCTTAAAAAAAGAAACAACAATAATTTTGCATGGATTGAAAAAATCTTTACTCTAGCGGAATAGGAGACTAAATATTTTTAAGTTTGAAAAAAAATTACATTAATTTCCGTGATAGTTATTATCACAAATTATTAATACAAATACTTATTTATTTAATAAAAGTACTTCAAAACATATTAACCTGATACTTAAAATAATTAAGTATCTCATGATTTTCAATGAAATAATTTCTTTTCTAATTTTCTAATGAATGGATAATAGATTAAGTATAGTTACTTGCCTCTGAAAAAAAAAAGAAAAATGATAATTATGTTAAATAAAAAATGATAAATTGTTCAATTAGAACAATTTTTAATCAAGTCCGATTAATCATTATACATTTCGTCTCCATGATTTATTTATATTCTTTAAACCACAAACTATGAATTATGGAACACTTAATAATTTTAAAAAGGCCGAAACATCGTGCAGTGGGGGAGAAGAAGCTCCGATCAAAAAAGGAGTAAAATAAATTACAAGAAAAAGTTTTAAAACAATACGAGACTAACATTTGTTTCAACAATTAGTTTGTTAAATTATTCAATTTTTCTTACGAATTTAACAGAAACTCTTGGGAGATAGAAGGAGTGGTGCCTCTAAAAATCGTTGTTATTCTTCATCTTTTGGTCACATCGTGGGGTGGATTTAATGTATGTCTGTGAATGAGTAGTGTCAATCTTGGAGAGAAACCTCATTTATATGAGTCACCGGGAGGAATGAAGGGTCAACAGAAAAAGAAAAAAAAGCGTCCTTTCCTCTCGAATGAGCCGATGACATTTCTGAGGATTACGTGTGCAATGACCATCTGCAGTTCCTACAATTGTGAATTCAAAAAGGTTAACGGGGACATCCATAATTTTGAACCACTGCTCGATGATCATGAACATCATATATAAATAATCATAGCTCTCTCTCACTTTTCTTTTTATATATATATATAGCCATGATTGAAAAAAAAATTGAAATTTTTTAAGAAATATCAAAATATTTGAAATTTTAAAAAAATTATCTGAATATTAATAAGGCTAATAAGGGAAAGAATGCCGTATAAAATATTGATTTCTTTATGTCTGTGCCATTTCTTATGTGCGTAACGCTTACTTGTTAATTACTCGTAATGCAAAATGCGAAAAAAAATGCTGTAATTAAAAATTTAAGTATTTATTATATAAATAAATACATGTTTGCTTCTAATTCCTCCTGAGACTATCTAAATTTGAGTGTGTCATCTGATTATTTTGCATTTATAATTTAAAATAATGAATATACTTCAATGTTCTTCAGATTTGCTTCTGCAGATCAAGGTAGCGACCCCGAGGACGTCGATCTTTCCGTCGAGTCGTGAGCTGGTTTCCTGAATACTCCTTAAAGCTGCTGTGTAGCAGGGTTGATGCACGTTAAATCTGTCGAGACTTTAGGTTCATGGTGTTTTGTGAAAGCTTGGAGAAGGGATACCATCTCAAGCATCCTCCTCGTCCTTTGATTGATGCTCAGTGTTACGAAGTTCGTCATTAATAACTTTACTATTGCTTCTGAGAGAAAGGTTAATAAACAATCCATCTCTATTGTTGAAACAAAACTGCAAAAGGCATCCGCTGTTCTCATTAGTAAAAATTATCGTAAAACATACCCGCTAACTCTTTTAATTTACATATTGCATTCTTTTATTGCACTTCTTTTACACTTATTGATGAATTATGGTAATTTAGTGTAAATAAGCGTAGAGAGACTGATTACTTACCAATGAATTATATCTTACTAAATTAATTAGAATAATCTAAAAATATATTTTAGTTACAAGTTTTCTTAAATAAATAATCCATTGACAATCCTTCTCCTCCTACACATTTTAAGAGTTAATTAATTTTGAATAAACATTGTGTGGAAAGTTCATAAGTACAATATAATATAACTATACATAATTTTCCATTAATATTCCGAGAGAGAAAGTAAAATGAATTCACTTTAAATTCATTCATTTAAAATAATTGTAGTTAATTGGGTTATTATTTAGATTGTACTCCTATAATAATTTCCTACAACCCCGCAATTCAAATATTTAGCTTCACTCTAAATTTAGAGCAGTTTTCTAAATTCATGAATAAATCTTCTCATAGTGCAATATAATTACTTAGTCTTAATCAATTTAAATTAGCCTTGCATTAATCAGTTTAAAATGACTTCATAAGAATTTACCAACAATCCTATTATCTTTCAATTCTTTCTCTATGAAATTGTTTCAAATTTTAAATCATAAACAGTCGGGGGTATGCAACCTAACTCAGTTGTGTAGTTGGTAAAATCCTCGGTAGATGTCGCCGCTGGTACCATTTAAACTCATTAGTTCCCAACCAGTGGCTCGCGAATTGCTTTTAGGAAATTTTAAGCCGTTAACATAAAAATATAACGAACAAATAAATTAGCATTCACGTATTTACAGCAAGGTTGATGATTCGTAAATATTAGAATTAAAATGAATAAAAGTACTTTTTAATATGACAAATATTGAGAACTCGGTATCGTTCCGCAAGGTGGCATAAGACGATGAAAAGGGAGACGAGACGATGGCACTCACAGTGATTTTTCGCGAACTTGACTGTTTGTCCAAAAGTGACGCCTATTCCTGATTGGATAGCAAAGAGACAAACAACATCATTTTCCTCAGATTGATATTTTTCTTAACTGGATAAGAGCGTTAATAGACATTCGTACAGACGCTGGTAAACCTTGTGTGTTTTAGATAGCAATTCGAAAATATGCTATAGTAGCTGTTTAGGGAAATTCTCGTGTAAATTACTTTTGATAATTTTTGTACCGTAATTTTATTGCGGATCGATGGTTAAAAAAAGATCGTTCAGTCGAGTCTGATAAAATGCTGGACTAGTAGTCATATATTCATTTTTCATCTTTATCAATCGATTTGAAAACAACTGAAAGTGTGGTGATAATGAAAGCTGTAGTGAACTACTATTTTACCTGAATTAAACAAAGAAAAAAAATGGCGAACATGACGAGAAGTAAAGGAAAAGTGAAAATATGACAACTACTATTTTACAAATGTGTTTTTATTTTATTAGGGAACAGTCAGAACATAAGCTGTTTTGAGTAATCTGCAACGGAGTTCTTGTCAACAGCAGTTTAAATCCATCACATCATCGTAGACACTTTGTAACAAAATATCTAATATACAAGGATAAATATATCGAATATTTTAAAGAAAATTAGCAAATAATAGAAAGTGCAGTGTCTTTCCATTCCTGTCAGTTTAAAAAGAAGATAGAAAAATGGCCCTTGAGGCATCATTTTGAATAATTTATAAAACTGCAAGATCTGGACAGGCATAATGATGACAAAAAATTTAATTGGACCGTGTACAAAAAACAGCTGAAAGTGTAAGCTTGGAAAAAAGGTAGCACATAAAATTGACTTGGTTCTTTTATCAAGCAGAAAATTGTCTCGCAGAATTAATGAATTGGTTAATGATGTGAAGAATGAACTTTTGAAGAGAATAAAATAAAATTATTTTGCGATCAACTCTTTGAAGAATCAACTGATGTAGCAAATGCTGAAGAATTACTTATTAGATATATTTCAAGAATTCTATTTGCAAAACCTTTGAAAACTTATACAACTGGGGAAGCAATTTTCGACATGGTCAATGATTATTTAAAAAACAATGGAATATAAACTGATTTTCTTATGTGGGTGAGGGCAGAGATGATGTAAAACATATGACAGAAAAATATTCTGGTGTTGTGGCGCAGGTGAAGATCACCGGAAAAACTAAATGGACTCATTTCTGTATTCATAGACAAGCTTGCTTGAATTGAAGTCTGAAATTCAAGAATTTTTATCGATCATCAATCACTTATTTTCTTATATAATCGATATTATTAGACGGCAAAAGCTTGCATACAAAGCTGACATTTTTTGTGAATTAAATGAAATTTATCATTATAAGGCGCTGATGTCACCATTTTCAGTGTTTATAATGAAATTGAAAGCATGTTAAAAAATCTAATTTTGGATCTAATGTCCGTAAATGAATGAGTACGAATGTTTTGGTTCTCTCAACAGCATTTTATCAGAAAAATAAATTAAACTTCAATAAAAATCTTAAGCGGAATATATGTAAACATCTGATACATCTTCAAATAATTTTCGGTAACTATTTTTCTAATAAACGCATTATATCCCTATCAAATAACTGGGTACATAATACATTTCAAGAAGATATGAGTTTAGACTTTACCGGAAAAAGAAAAACTCATTAAGTCATCTTGTGATAGCCCTCAAAAAGCTATTTTCAAAGATCACTCTCCAATTAACTTCTAGATCAGTGTTACAAGTGAATATATTATTTTGACAAAAAAGGCCATATCAAAGTTTTATTACCCTTTTCACAATATATCTACATGAGAAAAGAATTTCAACATATATTAACCTGAAAAATAAATACAGAAACATATTAAATGCAGAATTTGATCTGAGATTGAAACTGTCAGATAATTAGTTGAACATTGAATTTTTTTTGTTTCATCAAACAGTCAGAGATATCCAATTAAGAGTTTTTTTTCTTCCAAACTTAATGAATACTTCACTAAGAACCGGTTGGTTTGATGATTTAATTTTTATTCATTTTCTTCAGGTTATCATTTTAGTTTTTATTTATATTTATACTCAGATGTTTAAGATTATATTTTCGTTTCTTGGCATGAAGTAATGTGTAACAAGATAAATAATTGTTCCATCAAATTTTATTTTTGTCTTAACTTTTACTGAAGAGGTTTCCCAATTCTTTTTGGAATTAAGACGGGGCTGTCAAGAAGAAAAAGATTGGGAACCACTAACTTAGTCGATATCCTTATCTTTTGATTTTCTCTTTGAGAGCCTCTACATCAAACGAAAAGACATAACCATCAGGTATTGATAATGTAATATGCTAAACTTAAATATGTTCCTTGTGTTTGTAGATTAGAATTGTGTTTACCCAATTATGATAAACAAATAGAAGGTTTTGATATAGAGATATGATGAAATATCTTATAGAGTTAGCCGAAAATAAATTAAAGTTATATGGATGAGCGCTCAGCAATGCTACTCGTATAGTATCTTTTTCTGAGTTTTCCTCCAAAAAAATTTATTAGTTGTATTACTGATTTTTGGTTCTTTTGACTTTTTTGAATTTGCCGACTTCTGGGATAGATACATTGGATAGAAAATTAGATAGAAAGGATTGATAGCATAAAGAAATAGGTAGGTAGGAAGTATGGATGCATAGGATGAGTAGATTGATACAGAGAAAAAGAGAGAGCGAGAGAGAGAGAAGTTCCACGTTTTTACCAAATTCTTAAGAAAAGGGTAAATTATAATGTATAGAATCGGGTAATATTTTAGTTATTAAAAATTTGTTTAATATGGTTAAAGGTTATTTGTAATAAAATTGTACAAATTTGTTTAATGTTATGTTATGCGAACTATTAAACATACGATATGTAATAGTTAAATGTGAATTTATGTAATTTTCACTGATAAAAAAAATTGTAAAAAATATTGATATTTTAAGCTTATATTTTGAATGAAATTTGTATTTTTGAAATTTATATTAATGAAAAAAAGTAATTGAAACGGAAGGAAAAGTACATATAGAGTTATTATTATCAAGAAAAGTTTTCTGCATTATTGCACAAGAATTTATAAATAAACAATTATGAAATGTAAATGCTTCGTTATAATAATTTTCCCTAATTAATTTTTTTCTCGTATTTCTCCTTTACATGAACATAATAAAACTTTTATGATTTATATAAAGCTTGTAAGGGAGTAAACTTATCATATTATCAAACTTCTACGTAGTAAATTCTGCAGCTGTGAACTGTAGTAGCATAATTTAGGCCTTTCTCTCATTTTCCAAATAAATCAAGAACATTATACACCACATTTTCTTTCGCAGTAGTTTTGTAGAGTCCCTGTGGATTCGCTTCCAATAGTTGCTAAGAAAGTGTCGAAGATCGTGCTGGAGGCTTATACAAAATCAAAATAAGAACTCAATTGCGCTTTTATTTCATCAATGGTATTCACAACTCTGAATTTGAGAGGAATAAAAAGTTAGTTACTTATATATATATATATATAAAAATAAACAAAAACTGAAGAAATTAAAAATATGAAATTTAAATAAATAATTTTAAAATTTAAAAAAAAATTTCTGATAAAGAAATCGAGAATAACATATATATTGAATGTTGTATCAGGCCTTAGATAGTTATGCTGGATTATTCTAGAATTATGGGCCTAACTATCTCCATCAACATATATATATATATATATATATATATATATATATATATATATATATA
>BMAW01119118.1:233174-257993 GCA_019974015.1 Nephila pilipes
ATATATATATATATATATATATATATATATATATATATATATATATACTGGTGTCAAAGAGTTAAGTGTAAGATTATTATTAATAATGCAGGAAAATTAAATCAAAATAGCGGGAAACATGATATTCGAGAGTAAAACAGTAATAAAATAAGAAAATAATGCGAAAGATCGATAATAATCACTTAATTTTTCAAATAGGTTGAACAAAAAATGAGCATAGGGGGAGTTAACATATTATTGAAAAATAAATGAAATAAAAAGGTTATGTTGCAATTTATTAAGGTGAGTGGGGGGGTAACCTCTGACATTCTGGAAACTAAATCAGGAATTCTTGTGGACCAATGATTAAGTGTAAGGTTGTATATATGTAAGAGGGTCGTTCAATAAATCCTTACAAAATCCAAGAGATGGCGCTCGTAACATCGAAAATGATTTATTTTTTGTAAATACCATGACTCTCCAGACAGTTGGGTCAGTTATTAATATTCATGACCATGACGCTTTTCGCATCTCAAAAATTCTTTGTCATAACTTTTTCGGCCGATGAGATCATCCTCCCCTTCTTTGGAGCAGATTCACTGGAAGCAACTCATTGTTTTGATTTTTGCAAGGTTTTGGTGCGTAACGATGAATCCTTTTATCATCGATGGTAACAACTAACGACATCCACAACTCGACGTGGCAGCAATGAAATTTTGATTCTACAGAAAATGACTACCAAATTAAAACTAGCTTATGAATCAAAGTCGAATTTGTTTCTGTTCTGTTCAACAAATGAAAGCACTCAATGGTGACAGGGCCGCGGTAGCCTAGTGGTCAAGGTCGTGGACTAGCGACCGACGGCTTTCGTTCAGTCGCGGGTTCGATCCTTGGCCACCAAAGACCCGCCGTGTAGCCGGGGCTGATGCACGTTAAATCTGTTCGGGGCCCTAAGTCCTCCCGTTGGTGTGGTGTGGATGTTTGGAGAGGGGGGTGCCAGCTCAGGTGTCGTCCTCGTCACTTGACCATGGTTCAAAATTACGAGGTCCGTCGCCAATAGCCTTGTGTTGCTTCTAGTGCGACGTTAATAAAAACTAAAACTAATCAATGGTGACAACAGTTTACCTGAATGACGCCACTGTCTTCAAATACAAGTATTTTTGAGCCATCCTTTTATCACAAATTTCTTATGTTAAAATTTATTACAAGAGCTAGTCAAAAAACTTACATCAATATACAAATTACGTATGTTACCATCATTAGATTAACTTTAATTATCTTTGTGATTGCTTTGAGAAACTTAAACATTTTTAAACCATAACCATATTATCTAAAGTATTGTTGACGCATTTATTAAAATGATTATGACATGATCGAACGAAGAATTTTTAAAAGTGCTTTGACGAAACTTGAAATGCTTCAAGACGATCGATTGTTTAACAAAATACCTTTTCAAGTGTTTTCTTCCCCAAATTCCTAACACCGATTCTTATTGATCCGCTTTCGTATGTCTCTCATATTGAGGCTTACTTTTGTTTGCCCTCTCTAGCTTAATTAAATAGTTAAAATAACAAGATAAATTTAGTTCTATGCCCTTTGGTAGGAATCGTTAGGAATTCTGCAACAACTGAAGTAAAAGGTAAGTCTAGACGAAAACTATAAAAGAAAAATAAGTCTAGACTAATATGTGCACTAGAACGACCGAAATGGTCATTTTGACCACTTGGTTGTTCAGATGTTGTTTGTAAGTGAGACGTTAATAAACAATTAATTAATAAAAAAAAAAACTCATCAACGTAGCTAGTGAAACCCCTTGAAGAAGTAAAAAGATACAAAAAACAGACAAGAAACCTCATCTGGTATTTCGAATAATATTTGCACTTGAATTTTCTTTTTTCATAGCTTATCCACATATTTCAGAGTTGCATAATGATTTCCAGGTGTCAGATGACGAAATCGTTAGATTCTTACAGTTCAAAGGAGTACTTTACAAATGATCATTCTGAATTTATACTTCTTTACGCAATTACCTTCATGAAATAAGGTTTCGTAACAAAGAGTCTACTATAAAAGTGAATAAGATTTTTCGAGAATGTCCTGTTGTAAAAGAAAATAATATAAAACTTAAGCAAATTGAGTCAAATTTATAAATTCATTAATAAACTTCGAGCGAGAATAAAACTAATTGTTTACTGAAAACGATGAAATATTAACACAGTTTTAAATTAATTTGATTAAAAAATTAATTAACATTATTATTTTTAAGGGAGAATTTCGTATTAAGGCCTTATTCATCTCAGGTAATCCAAATTATTTAATTTTTAAAATCGTGATGCTCACTGGAAACTGTTGACTTAAACAGGGCTTATTGATTGCTTTTTTAAATTAACAACGCCTATAGAAGCAACAAGAGGGCTACTGACAATGGACTTCGTAATTTTGAATCTCAAGTGACGTAATTTTGAATAATCAGACAAGTGACGTGGACAACACCTAAGCTAGCATCCCCCTCTCTAAACTTCCAAACCACGCCAACACGAGGATTTGGAGCCATGATATATTTAACTTACAACAGAACCATTGTACCACGAGTATTTACTGACATCAGAACTAGACTCGATGGGAAAAAATTGATTTAGACGACATTTGTCCACATGAGTGATTTAATTTAAACAAAAGCAATCCTCAAATTACATTTGAAACTTGCATATAATTTCAACTTCGCTTGTTGTTGGGAAAATGTTGGGGATCAAGATCTTCTTGTGGCTTGTTCAGGAAATTAGCAGAATGGGTTGCCAGTTCAAAAGTTGTCCAAGTCACTTGGTCGTGGTTTAAAATTACGCCTCTAGCCTTCGTCTTGCCTCTCAGTGTTACGAAAATAAACTTTCACCCACTCATTTGATTGATGTTTATTTATCTATGTTAATAAGAAAAAAGATATATATTGTTGGTTGATAACTGTTATTAATATGAGCTGGTAATATTTGGGTAATTTTTATCCAGTTACTGTAATTTCATAAAGACGTCGCAAACTCCTTCACAAACTCCCACGGTCCAATTTTTAAAAATAAAAATTGGACCAAGTAACTATTGCATTCCATTGTATGTAGTTATAGCGGTATTTTTTTTCCTTTTCTTTGTTTACTTTTATAACAGGAGTACTGTTTCCCGTAATTTTTGCTTTATAGTGATGTTTTACGTAAAACAACTTTGGTACATCAATGAAGTTGAGCTATTTATAATTTCCTTTACACTAACTTCAGGGACTTTTTGGTAATTTCAATTACATACTGTTACAACTCCTTGCCAACTAAATGAAACGTGATTAGGTAAATTTAATGATGTAGAGAAGTGTGGTAAAGTGAATTAGAGATAATGATATACAAGCGAAGAAAAATTGAAAGGAATAGCTTTGTTACTTTATATCCCATAAAACTACCAACCTATTAATAATTCAATTAATCCAAAGGAGGAAGATAGATAGAGGATAACGACTCTCTGATAGATGTAGATTGGAATGAATCCCATAATTAATCGTTTATATTGAAAGTAGTTGGAAGTAACTCCTGCTCATACTAATTGGAGTTGAATCTTTTTTAATCGAAAAGAGCTTGAATTGGAATGAGTGATTTAGTTAGCTGAGACTTTATTATTTGAATAGAAACTAAAATTAACTGAGTTATGAAGGTAGTTAAAAAGTACTTGTATTTGAAAACAGATAGCATCATTAAGGAAAAACGTTGTTACAATTGGTTGCTACCATAATTAAGTTTAAACAAATTTGACATTGATTAATAAGTAGTTTTGATTTGGTAGTCATTTGCTGCCAAATCAAAATTTGATTGCAGCCATGTCGTTTTATTATCGTTGGTAAGACCTGGATTCATCATTATGCATTGGAAATCAAGCAAAACTTAAAACATTGGTTTGCTTCCTGTGAATCGTTTCCAAGAAAAAGCGAGGATGGTTGCATCGGCCGTAAGAGATATGATGAAGAATTTTTGAGGTAAGAAAGGCGTCATGATCACGAATACGAGTAACTGAGACTTAGACAGCTGTCTAGTGAGTGATAATGCTTTCTAAAAAACAACAATTTTCGATGCTACGAGCATCATCTCTTGGAATTTATAAGGACTTATTGCTCTATATCCCGACGCTTTTAAGAGAGTTTATATATATATATATATCAGTAATTCTTTGATAGATAATAAAGTGTGTTGACCTTATTTTATGTATCTTCAGTTGGTGTTTTGAAATTATTCACTATTTTATTAGACTTTAAAGTGACTGTAGAGCTAAATTATGAAGGAAGGTACACACAAAATATGCAACGATATTTTTAGATAAAATTTTGCTTCTTACTGTTATGATGACTGCGTCACAAAGATGTTCATAGAGGACGGCGATTGTGGCATGCTACCGTCCCCTTCTCGGAAAAGTCTTAGCACCGTCCTTTTATAGAAAAAAATTATTGATAATATCCTTTTCAAAAAGAAATAGAGATCCTGGTGATTGAAATAAGTAAAGTAGTTAAGATTTTTCAGATCTTTAATAAATATCTAAAAGAAAGGAATCTCACAGAATCATTTTTTTCATTTTCTTACAATTACAAACTGCAAGTAGCTTTGAGAAGAAATGTAGGAAATTCTCCATTGGATTAACATTATGCTGGGTTATTCAAGATGACGTTTCGACAGAGCCTTAATCTAGTCATGGCCTACGCAAATTTGTAAATATGACCTTTATTGATTGAGTGTGAACATACATATACCACAACCATAATGTTCCGTGTTTAGCACTCAGGCGATTTTCATGTGCATTTCAAAAAATTATTGAGAAAGAAGCTGTTGCTGAAATGCATTATTGTATAAAAATATATTTTCATTTTGTAGCAACAATAATTACAGACTCAATTTAATTAAAATATATTTACATTGCTAAGATATATTTAATTTAATAATTTATCACTTGCTTTAGTTTTAATATCTGAACAGAATATGATTGTTTATTTTAATTATTAATCGTTTTCTTCAGTTTTAATTTTTAATTTAATAATTGATTTTTCATCTATAATAGTCTGTTTTATTCCTTTTATCGTTAAAATTGGGGAAGATTTTTTTTTTCTCTAGAATGTTTTGTATTCTTTGAAGAATTGTTGTATATGTTCTATATAACTTTGTACTTAGATATGATGTAATACAATTAAATGTTATTTTAAAATGCAATTGTCTATTCAATGATTTGAATTGTTTTATTGATTCGAGTAATTCTTCAGACTGGAGATTAATTGTTTAGATTTAAAGGCTCTGCTACATTGATTATTGGATGTGGAATATAATTTTTCAACAGCTGTTATATTTCAATGTGCTTACTGATCTTGCTTAAAAGACATTTAGAATTATTCGTTGAAACATAAATTTGGAGACAATATTTAACAAATTTCAAATTTTTTTTGCGTCTGGTTGGTAAATATGTGTAATTATTTAATTTTGGAATAATGAATTCAGAGGAAGAATCAGACTTTTTCTGTCATGTCACACTTTCTAGATATACAGGGATGATGTAAAAATAATAATAAAGATATGCATGAACAGATTAATACTCCTTTTACCTGATAATAGTAAAAAAAAAAGGCACAAAACTACAATGTTGATAGATAAAAAGCTTAATATCAATTTGATTTGGAAAAAAAAGTTGTCTAAGATTTTTTTGCATGATATATCACCCTTCTCCATAAACAGAAACTAACGGTAATCACCTATGATAGCAGGGTCCTAGTAATCTTATGACGATTATATATGGAAAGGATATCTTTGTGAAAACGTTCACCTTGTTCAACGCTTATCGCTCGCAAATTGCTTAGGAAAAAATCTAGGTGTGTGCAAAAAGTGAAGTTTTAATGACACTCTAAATCTAAGTTTTTGTAATTGTCTAATAAATCAGTTACTACATCAACATAATCTTCATCACTTCCATTATCCCAAAATCCGTGAACAATGGCTTTAAATGACCATACAGTTGTAAACGTAGCATCAAATGTTAGATCTTTTAACACTTTTCTAATTTGTGGTCCAATAAAAATGGTTTCTTTCATTTTTGTTTCACCCAGTTTCAGAAACATTGCTTTCAAATGCTTGAAGCTCTTGCCTTCTTTGTTAAGAGCTTTGATAAAGTTCTTCATCAACCATAATTTTATATAAAATAGAGGAAAAAAGGATTTTACTCGACTCAACTAATGGAACACATTTAGCACATTTCCCTTTTCAATCACTTATGATTTCCTCACGACCTAGTTCTTGATTTTGTAATAGTTTTTCTGTCTCGGCTGTTCCATATAAAACAACTCCAATCATTTTAAACCAGTCAACAGTGCAACAACCTTTAAATCACAGCAAATGTTCCTTTCAAGATCGTTATATTTGACTCCTTCCAGTATAAATGTCATGTTTTTGTAAGTTTCACTCATGTCCCCTGCATGAACCAAAGACATATACGAAAATTTTATCATCATGCAATAGACTTACTTTCAGACGAGTTTTAGAGGAATTTATGAAAATTTGTAAATCATTAGAATCATGCTCAATACATAGCGAATCCATCAAACCATTGACACTTGTGCAGAAACGTATAGGATTTCGCATCAAAAAATTCTTATAAAGTACCTGGAGCTAGTAAATTGCATTGTTATAGCTTAGAATCTAACAGTTCTGTTTACTATTTAGAAAGTTTTTCAAATCACAGACCAAATCATTCAAGTTATACTAAGCCTTCCCCATAAGACATTATTAAGTGCTGAGAATACATTAGTATATTTGATTTTATGTTTCGTCTTACCTGAATGCCCTGCAATATTAGAAAGGCAAAAATAACGGCCATTAATATGATCTTTTTCTTGCCCTAAACTGTAGGAACAGTACATGTCATACTTTTGCGATTTCCTGTTCTGCAGGTGAAGTAGTACAGGATACACGCAAAATATGAGATGTCCTTTTTTATCCACATATCACTAAAAACATAATAAAAGTACAATTTATCTGCGTTTTTAACTAATTTGGGGATAGTCTTTATTTGTGCCTTTTGAGTAAACTTACCACACTCATAGAAAAAGTTATCTGAGTAGTTTATGCAACCATAAAGTCTCATGAATGCCATTGCATTACTTCATTTTTTATGCCTGTATTCACTTCGAGCAATAAATGCTTCGAAGGCTCACTAGCCCTTGCAAGACAAATAATTTCAGACTGAAGAACGACAAAATGAGCAAAATCTATTTGATAAATCAACAAAATGAATGGTACCATTGACGGTTCAATACGTTATGATCTTCTGTGATACTCGTTTTTTTCCCTAAGTATAATATTGTGCTGCAGTATGGTGATTATTAAAAGCAAGCTTTTCAACTGCTTAGTACATCAAAATAAAGATTATAACTTGTATAATTATTCATTTCACTCTCACTGAACTGTAAAAGATAAATCAGAAATCTTTGAAAATTTGCCTAAGCATTTATTTTTCAAAATAGCATATTTTTGAAATATCTTAGAAACCTTAAATGTCTATTCTGCTAAAAAAATATACAAAAAAACTTATTTCAAACCAGATGCAAAATGACTGTTGGGTAAAGTTATTTTTAGTATTAATCAAACTTTTCTGCATATTTTTGCTAATATTTTCCACTTGAACTGGGTAGTTGGTCATCAACAACCCTTAAATTAGCCAAAACTCCTTCATAGATTTCTTCAACATCCACCAAGGAGTGGAACAGACTTCGATGGGAACTGCTATTCTGAACGGTTTCACCGTCTTCTTACTTTATTTTAAGCCCTTAGTATGAAAGTGAGAAAACTGTGAAATGAACTTTTGTTTGGACGCTGTATGACCCCGGCTGTATCGTTACAACATTTTCAGAGTTTTAGGAGAATGTGAATTGAATTTAATTTTCACAGATTTGTAAAAACATTTATGAAATTAAATAGCATTCATAAATGTTAAATAAATAAAATTATAGAAGTAAAGTAACACAAATATTATTTGTTTTCGTTTATACAGGTAAAGACTCTTTATATGTCCTGGAATAAATTTTTTTTTATAAAATAGATGCAAACGAAAATTAAAATCAAATAACTCTGTGATTAAAACAATTTGATTTTGGATTTTTTTTGTAAGTTAATTTTTTTCAATCAATACTGAAATCCTGCCTGTACGAATTTTCAGTTTCGTAAAATAATTTAAAGTTTAGGTGGATGTACTAATAGCAAGGTTTCAGCTCATTTTGGCGATTACGAAAATTATTCTGCAGTTTTATTACCAGTTATGGTTTTAATATCATTCTCGTTTATTTGAACACGTGTTGCCAAAAGTTAAATACAAATAAGGCCAAATATCGATATCATGTAAGAAAAATATGTTTAAAAAATTGACACAATGCAGTTTAACCATAATTATTGTTATTTCGTCATATGACCGGGCCTATGGGGATCTGGTAGCTTCCTGTATTTCTTTTCTTAGTATTATTACGAACATGAGATTACTCTTCTCTTATGAAGGAAAAGAGACATTTTTAGAAATATCATCAGTCATCCAAGGAAAGTTTAAGCAAGAACCCCTTAACCTTGGGGACCAATTTGGTGATATGGCGAGAAACT
Organism: Nephila pilipes; assembly: GCA_019974015.1. Lineage (NCBI taxonomy): Eukaryota > Metazoa > Arthropoda > Arachnida > Araneae > Nephilidae > Nephila > Nephila pilipes. Next base: position 241,799 of record BMAW01119118.1, read on the forward strand.
TTGCTACTTTGGGGACAAATTGGAGATTCAAGTAATTGCTGGAATCTTTGCGAATTAATGACTGAGAAGAAAGTTTTGGTTTTTCATGAATTTTCCATGTGACGTTACAACTGGTCAGAAGAGATATAAATACACCGAAAGTCTGAAACCGAGTAGTCCGGCAGTCAGTCAGTTGTCGGGGTCGGCTTTGGAGATCGTTTGGGAAGCCGTCGGCTCTTGAAAGCGGATCTACGGAGGAACTGCATGTAGTGTGCTGGGTGAATTTGTGGAAAAACAGCCGAGATTTCTCCTTTGTCTTTCGGCAGATTTGTATGTCTTTCGAGAGAAGGAGGAGTCGATTTTGGAAGTGCAGAATATTACTAAGGAGGTTTGTCCATAGTATGAATTCATAAGCAGGCGAGCTGAATGTTGCTGATACAACTGTAAACGTCCTTATAAAAGGGATGTTTCGTTCTTCAGTCCGTGTCATTAATCTATGCAAGTCTTGTGTTTTCCGTTTGTGAAGCTATTGTGCAAGCTCTGCTACTTATACGTAATCTTGGAAATGTGTGAATAAAGCGTCATTTTCCTCCTAAACTGATTTTCACTTATATACCTACACGAGATAAGAGAATTTTCATAATCATATTATGTTTCAATAAAACAAGTCAAATTGTGCAACAGTATTTCAAGGTAATTAAAAAGTACGAGTGTTATAAAAAATTAAGTAGATTTTCAACTTTGTAGAGCTATTAGTAGACTTTAAAGCTTCGGGAGGGAGGATACATTGAAATTGATTCTGCCTTATAAAAATGATTGTTAGAATATGCCATAGTAGTCGTGTTTTGTTATGAATGAACAGGCTCATAAGTTAGATGTACTTGATTATTATTCTATCTTTGCCATCGGCATCTCAGTTCGTTCTAATTTTTCTACATTGAGCCATATGACGTCACTTACAGTAAGAAATTATATTGGATGGAGCTTGCAGCAGGTTCTTGATAATAATGTTTAAAAGTAGAGATCTATAAAGAAATCGAGATAGTTGTTAAAATGTAATACGAAATAATTATTTTTTTATATTCTTCAATTTATATTTTTCAAATAAATGGGTTAGGTTGCATAACATTTCTCTTTTACTGCGCAGAAATCAGAATGCAATAACTTCTTGATGCCAATGATCGTATGTATTAATTTCAACTAATGAGAGGATTACAAAACTACTTGAAAGTTATTATTTGCATACATTTATAATCACAGTCTATTGAATTTTAAAAAATTAATTAAAAGTAAGTAAAATTTTAATTGGATCAGTGGCACTGAGCTGATTTCGTAATTGTATGAAGTTTGAAATAAACATTGGAAGAAAACTGTCTCGAGTAGTTTCAGTATTCTAGTAACCAAATATTCAAAGGAAAAAAAAGGTACGAAATTGCCTTTTTATTTAATTAAATATTTTAAAAATTCTCAGATGAGAGGTGCAATAAAGGTATTCATAAGCCTAGAACAGAAGTAATAGAGAGTATTCAATTTAACAAAAATTTAAAAATATACCATTTACATCTTAATTAATTAATTTATAAGGAATTATTGTTAAATGAAGATGTGATAAACCCCAAGTGAAATCTTCAATTTATATTTTTGAATTAACGTTGCCTTAGAAGAGAAACTAGGGCGATTGGCGTTGCGCCTCATAATTTTGAATCGAAGTCAAATGGCTAGGACGACACATCAACTGGTTGTACATCCCTCTTCTAATTTCTACACTGCACAGTAAAAGGAATTTAAAGCCTAGTTCTATATAAAAAATATTGTAGCCTTCATTATTCTGCCCAACGAGCTCTGACATTTCAGCTTCATTACTAACACTTTTTGATACACACATTTCACTTAAAGTTCAATTATACTCACACAAATTAAAATTGGTTTTGCTAATTTCATTTTAAAGAGTAATAACGTTTCCTCTTCTTCTTTTTTTTCTGTTAAGTTCTCGATAAAGTAGAAATATTCAACATAAATATTAATTAACGAGATGTAAGAGCCTCTTCTGTTCTAAACATTTTGGTACCAAAATTATAACGATACTTTGAAAATTCCCAGAGTTATCGAGAAAAAAATGAGCTTTTATTTGTATTCCTTTATTGTTATTTTTCAACTTTAACCTCATTTTTCTCAGAACAAAAATTTTTAACTTGCGCGCAGGATTTCTCGGATACTATTTAAGATATCAATATGAAATTTTATGTACATGTTCAAAATAGGTTTTTTTATGACTTATACATCAAATTTTAAACAAATTATTGACAGAAAATCTTTTATGGGAATTTTAATTGGATTTTTTCTTAAAATTTCATATTTTTTTTAATAATTGTATTAAAAAAGTTTTATTTTCCTCAAAATTTCTTTAAAAGTTTGTATAACTTTGAAAGTGAACTTTTCTTTATAAGGTAACATCAGTTCTGTAAATTTTAATCAATAATATACTTCACAATCAAGCGCGCAGCAAAATATAGATTTTCCTTATTTTGAAAAAATGTCCAATATATTTTTTATTAAAACTTTTTAAGAATTCCTTTAAATCTTATGAAAATATGAGAACAAATGTAAATAAATATGAATATTATTTGGTAAAAGTTTCAATATTCTGCTTTGTTTCTTTGGTAAATTATATTGTTTTGAAAAATGATATTTTTTTCGATACATGGACAAGCGTTAAGAGTCCTGAGACCCCTTAAATCCGAGCCCAAGGCTCCGCGGAAGCAATTATTATCGAGAAAAGAAAATACCTTCTTCAGATTCCTAAAGCATTTTTTTTCCATAAGCAAAATAATGTAAAGTACAAAAAAGCTGCCAATGTTAACACCAAAAAGAATAAATACAGACGATTCTGCAAAAAAAAAAAAAAAAAAAAAAAATCAATTATTAAAAATTAAATATTAAAATAAAAAAAAAAGATAAATTATTAAAGTAGACAATATTCTGTTTGGATATTAAAATAAGAGCAGGAGATAAAATATTAAATTAAATATACATTAGCAATGCAAATATATGCAATAATCAAACCCATTTTTTTTATAATTATAACGTATTATAATGTCAATTTTTCGAATCTAACACAATGTATCCTTTATTTTATGCCCCCGCATTTTTGTTGACGTCATTTTCCCTGAACAATATGTTAGCACACGTTTTATAAAAAGTCAAACAAAAATCCCGTTAATCAGGCAGTTGAATCTTTTCCAAATTGAGTTAAAGATTTTACTACCTGATTATTCTTCATGTTGTAATAAAATATCAGGATGCTGCTGAGGCAACTGTTACTAAACATAATCAGAATTGAATGCTAATCGAAATTGTTATAAAGGTAGGTCCGAATCTGATGCTACATCAATTTCAATTCACTCACATACCGAATCTTTTTTAGTGCAGACATTCCAATCTCCCTCTTTGTTATTTTTCGCAGATACTGTTGATTCCTCCACAGTCTCTATAATTTTTCCTTTCGTATTGTCAACACTTCATGATATACAGTTATTCTGATTCACATAATTCACATCATCCAACATTTCATCATTCAACATACAGTAGATTCTGCACTCATCCAACATTTCAGATAACACCAATAAGAACAGCTGAAAGTTAATAGGCTTTCAACCCGTTACAGAATGTTTTGAAAAAGAAAAACTTGGAACACATTTTGATGATACATCCTATTACCCTTTTTCATCTGTCATCTAAACTATTATTTAGATCACAAGTTATTAAGTTCAGGTTTAGTTCAAGCACAGACAAAGTAAGTAAAATAGTCAGTTATATCCAAATTATGGTTTTTATTGTTCCTCAAGAGAGATGCTCTCAAACAGTTTAATGTCTCTACCCTCGAGTATTGACAATTTTTGTAGTCTACCAAAGTATAGGCAAAGTATAGGAATACCTCTTTCAAGCATTCATTTGCTGCTACAACGTTGAGTCCTAATCTTACCAAATCAACAACACATGCTAGAATACTTCTGCGCTCATCACACTGATACTCTTCCAATTAAAGTAATTTTATTATCATTCTTCAGTTCAATTCTCTGTCGCTTTTATACGACTTGATTATATCTATTCACTCTACTTCAAAAGTTTACTCAATTTACATTATCATGAGTCATTTGATCAGGAAGAAGCTGGAAATCTATATATAAAATCAGAAAGAAATCCAGATGTTAGTTAAAGGATAAATTCGCTAATAGCCGGCGTTGCATCTTGACTAACGTCACATCTTGAACCTCCCCCCCCCCCCCGAGCTTGTAACTTGGCCACTTGGTGTAATATAGCAAAATTAATTGAGGGTACATTGCAATTGTATTTTCTGGTCTCATCAATTTCTATAGTATTACTTCTGTATTTCTTGTCGACTATATCTAAAAACAGCATCATACACGTAAATAAGAGATACAGTCCATTTTACTTTCTAGCATATTTTCATGAGCGTATTCAAGGCATTGAAGAAATTTAATCTCTTATACATGATCCAATGATGCTTGAATATTTCAATACATTATGTGGCTATTATATGTATAACTGTTTTATGAATAAAATGATAGCTTATGAATTGTCTCTATTAATTTTACATTGTGAGCTCTCAGCATTTTGCTTTTCGGTTAGTTCAAAGTGCTTGATTTGTTATTGTTTATTGATATCGTACTGAGAAGCTACTCGAGGGCTATTGGAAAAATGCCTAAGGAGACGAAACTCAGCCAAGGACTTAGAGTTACGACTGCTCCCATCCAACCGGGAGACAATCCCTCCACACTCAGCATTTATTGACAAAAGAACATAAGCTATTACATAATTTCGAAATCAAAAATAAACCAAGTTTGTAATGTATTTACAGAGCAGAAAATGTATATGACGGGAATATAAAAAACTAACAATTAGAATTTTCTTGCAAAAATAAGAGGAATAATAGGCTAAACGGCACAATATAAAACCGTTTACAAACTCGTGATCAAACGTAAAGTATTAGAAAAAAATATGTACGCACACACACACATATATATATACAAGTATACATTTATAACTACACAATAAGGAAAAATGAAATATTAAGAGATGTATTAAAAATTAAACCATTTAAGAAATTTGTTTGATAATTGGAAGAACCGTTAAAAGGTTTTTCATATGGACTTCAGCCAAATAGGTTTCTCTTCAACAATAGGACAGTTAAAATAAATTTTTTTTTGAAAATTTTGCAAGAGAAAATCTCCAACAGTGTTAAAGGAACATAAATTTGTATTTTTCAAATTAAAATGATTTAAATAACAAATGAAGGGACCCTGACCACTTAAGATGCAAAGCAATAAATTCTGAATTGGAATAAAAAAAAATTCAAATTTGGTTTTGGGATATAAGACTGAATCCGAATACCGGTATTACAATTTGACCATCAGAACTCCCAGTCAGAAAGAGAGATAGAGAGAGACGTACGTAAACATATTTTTAAGAATCTTAACTATTTGAGACCGAGGGGTAGGGACATTCCTTCCCTTATCATCAGCTTTACAAATTAATCTGTGATTTCTTTATTTCTGTCGGTGTAAATCTCCCTCTTGGAGGGTCCCGAAAGTTTGTTAAGAAAAGGAATTTGTTTTTCAGGAAGAACAGCTTTCAATGAAATATATCAGGCATATTATTATTCAGATGAAAAAAAAATTTGAATTATGCTGCTTCCGAATTTGATATTTAAGAAAATGAAATTTTAAGCTAAGATGTATAGGATTAACCCTGGTAATTACCTGGTAAAAAGTAGTTGGAGATGTCCAATAGGTCTTGGTAATTTTTAAAAGGTAAATCCTCTGAATGGATTTTAGACTGGTTATTTAAAAAGAGGTTAGATCACCACTCCAGCCTACCGCATCACAGGCTATTATGGGTTCAGTTACAAATAAGTACCATTATTTATAATTTTTAGAAATGAAATCACTAAAAGTATCCCTATTAAATTTCAATGAGAGATTATAAATTTTTTCTTTGAGAAAGTTCAAATAGTTCAAATTGTACTGATTCAAATGAAATTTGAACAAAATAGCACTATTAAATGTTTGTGGTATTTGAAGTGGTTACAAAAATGTAAAAAATGGGCAAAAATCAGCAACCAGCCCTCTATTTTTGGCATTGATTTACTGGATTTTTCTCGAAATTCTTAAAACAAATATGCGCTTATTATTGAATTTAAAATCGTACGTCTTGCTACAGTTAAAGTAGTTCAAGGTGTGATAATAAAAATTAATGGATAATATAACTGTTGTGGTTGAATGTCTTTGTCAGCGTATTCCTAATTTAGAGAAAGAAAGAAATTCTTTATTATATATATAAATAACAAATGTCAAACATTTTGAACTAAAAATTAATGACATAGAATTTGTAATTTTAATTTAAAAATAACGCGTGCCAGATAGATGCTATACTACTAATTATATTTTTGTTTTTATTTTGATAATAAAATAAGTACTTTTGATGTATCTGCAACTTCTGTGTATATTTACGTTCGTTGATCGAATTTTTTTTTATAATTTTCCTAGTTCAAAGCTTTCGTGTCTAAGCATTTACTACTGAAAAAATACTATGAGAATGAGAATGAAAGGAAGACAAACTTCACTGAATAAATTGGAATTATTTTTGAATTAAAAACTTTACAAAATTAGAAAATAAATATAATGAACCAATAAAATATTTTTCGAGACTAAAAATAACACAGAAAACAGTAAACACAACAAATAAACAAAAGAAAAAATATTTTTTTGTTTATGTTTAACTTTGCTAAAATTTATTTAGAATTATTTACAGTTACTGAAGTAAAATGAAAATGGACATTTCGAAAGATTAGAAAAAATTCTTTCATCAATTTTATTTCTTTGAATGAATCAAAAATGCCTCTAATGTTTTCCTGAAACATAGTTTCTGATTCGTATCATGAAGTTAAAAAAACGATGCATTTTTCACTGAATAGAAAATTAAGCGCTTTTTTTACATCATAAATTGAAATAAAATAACATTAGAAAGTGCGTGGTAATTTAAAAAAAATTATATTTACGTGAAATGTGTTTTTTATATAGAGTAATATTTTAATTTCAACTTCTTAAAATTCTTAGTTCAAAAATAAAAAAAGCCGTGCATAATTATACTACATTCACAAATCAAACAATAATTTTTACTGAATGTATCTTATATGAAATAAAAAGTGCTTTTTGACAACTAAGTTTGATTTGATTCGATGTTTTAGAATTCTATTGAAAGAGGAAAATAACTTACTTTGTGCTAATTAGCAATTACTATGAAAGTCGAAGAAATGGTTAGATAGGAAAATTAAAACAAGTCCAACAAAATGAAATTTCTCTCATTTTAAACAAAGGAGAAATATTATAAATGTTATTTTAAAATTTAATACCGAACTAATGAGTTTCATGGAATGCAACACAGTAAAAATTGTATTGTATTAGTGTTTGAATATATTTATTTTAATTGCAAATGTTATTTAGTGTTATGTAATTGATAATTGTTGCAGTTCTGAATTTGTTATATTTGCAAACAACTTTTATGGTTTATTAACATCTGTAAAACAGTTAATTACTATGTTGAATATGTGATATTTTTTGATTCTATTTTATAAGCATCTATAAAAATAATATTTTATATTATAGTGTTATGTTTCAAATATCTATCGTTATTTTATTAAAATTTTGTCTTAAATGTTTTTAAGGAAAATAATATAAAACACAAACTTTTCCTAACATTTTTGTTAAATTAATTTCAAAATTGTATAAGAAAACTGAAGCTGTTATTAATAGTTTTAATATTTTTAAAGTTTTTTTAGTTAATGTTTTTTTTAAAATTATTTTTATCTTAGAGTTCTTAAAAAACTTATAGAAATTTAGAAGTTAAAAAGAAACATTCAATATTTTAATTCTTTTTTAAACAATCAAAAATAGCGTAAACTCGTACAATATTGACTGTAAAGCTAGAAAATAAAGTATTTCGGTAATAGTTGTAATTTTCTTATAGAAAAATACTTCAAAAGTATCATGTTTACCTTAATGTTTATCATGCTAACCTAAAATTTATTTTCTAATACATAGATGTTTTACGGGGGAAGTACAATAAGTACCAGTGTTATGAATGCTAAAGGGAATACAATTGATCGGTTTTACTTTTTTACAGAAATAAGTGAGTTTGAAGCTCTTTGCATCTAAAAAAAATGTTGCCATTATTTTTCCGACCTATGAAACCATCTTTGTCTTCTTTGGAGAAAATTAATTCATTATTTTGATTGTTGCATGGTTTTCGGTGTATAATGAGAAACGCATGACCGGTTGAATCTGATCCAAAATAATGATGACAACTGGGCATCGCAACAATCAAATTTTGATTCGATGGCCATCAGCTACCAAATCAAAACTTATTTATAAATCAGAGTAAAATTTATTTTGAAACTGAGGGGAACAAAATTATAATACCAAAAACACGAAAATACTTTAACATTATTTTCAAAAACAATTACTTTTTCCACTATGCTCTTGTGATAGGAATTTAGCTTTAAGGTAACCAAGACCAGTTTAAATAACCTTTAATATTTTAAAATTAAATTAAAAGACATTGATGTCATATTTTAGCATTGTGATATCTGTATATTTATATATCTGTTTATACGAAGAAAATCATGTTTGTAAATAAGAATAATTATTTTTGAGTAATTTATAATAAATAACAGTATTTACATTTGCAAGTCGTGTACGTACTTTTAGGAATATCTTGTATAAAATCTTCCTAAAAGTAGGTATTTCCACAAAATCTTAAAACTTCAAAATTTTGTGGAGAACTTATAAATATAATATTATATACATTGAAATATATATGATACGAAAATGTGAAATAAATAAATTAAAAAAATTAAATTTGAGAAAAACACGTAAACATATATTTTCTCTCCGACATACCATAATTGCTTAGAATTTTTAAATTTAATTTTCTAGATTTTTATTTTTGAGATTCTCACAAATAATACATCTATAGAGTCAGTGATGTACTCTCTATTTTTTCAACTGCAAAGCAAAAAAAAAAAAAAAATGTAAATCAAATTAAGTTCTTAGTTATCTTAACTTTTGCAGAAAGCAAAAGTTTAAGATAAAATGATAACAAACATATGATACGAATCTAATTTGAAACCATTCTTCTAAAACTCAATATGTCCGTTAAAGATTCATTATTCGAAATAATGGGGGCTTTTAATTGATTTATTGAATGATTTTGAGGGATGTAGCGCAACAAAGGCATGGAAATTTTCTAGATATGTTCTATGAGATATTTTCATGAATATGAAATTGAATTTCTCTTTTCTGGTCCTGATTTCTTTATACATGGGGTATCTAATGCACTCTAAGAGAAAATATTATATACTTCATTTATTCATATCTATATTTACTAAATCTCATACAACAAATCCCTTTTTTCTTTGATCACCCTATTATCATATAAAGGTATTTTCTTTTTACTGAACGTGCACTTTTTGCTATTATTCTTGTCTTGTGAGGTTTATTTTTATCTTTAGCTATACTAATTTTCTGGTATTAGGCATCAATAATCCTTTTATCAAAATGATGTAGAGATACATCAAAACAATAAAGAGAAGTTTGGATTCAGCAGAATTTTTGATGAAGCTGTACCTATCACAAAGAGCTCGAGTTTCCCATTGTATTATGTCCTACTAACTATTTATTGTGTTATTGGAAGGAATTATGCGTATTTTTTGACATATATTTTGTCCCGAGTGGGTTAAATGTAAAGAAAACAAATCTGAGAGTAAAGGCTAAGATGTATTATCATGAAAAATATTTTTTCATATCTCTGGAATGACTGAGGTTTCATTTCATCATTTTAAAATTAATTCTATAGTAATAACGCTGTGTCATTGCTACTAAATATTTATTACATTTTATATTTCGAGGTAGTTTTAAAATTGCTTATAACTACTTAATCGTTCTAGAAATCGACACCCATTTGAAAGTAAAGATAATGCATCATCTTTACTTTCAAATTACTTTCAATTTTTCCCTGAAAAATCTGTTTTCATTTTTTTTAAATTCTTAAATTACATCTAATACAGATAAATTATTTATTAGTTATTATTAAAATAAATAAAGAATGAGTTTATTTTGTAATAAAAAACTCGCACAGAACAACACGTCATTTACGAAAATCATGCATTTAAGCAAAATCAAACAAAACATTATCTAGACATTAATGACTATAATCTTATTTCGCATTCATGTGTGAAATTTCTAATTCATACATTTGAAGCGGGGCTCCTTTTTTTTTTTTTTTTTTAAAAAAAAGGGCAGTTTTTCAATTCTATTTGAATGCGTGAATTCTCTCTCAATTGAATAGAGATGCTGTGATCATAGTGCTTTTCATTACATTCGGTAATTTCTGTCTTGGCCCTAGTTTTGTTTTCAGGCGTCTATAGATCAGGGTCAATACCCATTTGATCCTCAAGAATTTTTTATGACAAGTAGAGGCGAATATCGTCTCTCTCCTGAAACCTACTAGGAATATGGTGGATTTTAGTTTGTCCCTTAAAGAAGTGCGCGCCAACACGCATACATTTCTACTACTTTTTCTTCTACTTTCACCACACTTATAATTTACTCTCTGTATTCTGTATTTTCCCAGTTCCATAATAAAAATGGCTATTTGCATTAACGAATTTGTTATGGTCGGGTCTTATGAAAAGGAACCATAGATACGACAAGTAACTGACATCACAGATCACTGTTCTCCATTCTCACAGATATGTGTTATCCCTTAATTGTTTTTTAATTAATGTAGATAAATAGTTCTTATCAAAATATTCTTCTCTGCCACAATAACTACTAGATTCAATAAATGATCAATATTATTACAGTCTGATTATTTACATGACCCCTCTTCATTAATTCCATTATACGATAAAATTAATGCTTAGGTGGATCAATAGTATCGTCTTATATTAAGTCTCTATCCTTCATACAATTTCGGTCATATATAAATAAACTTAGAATCCTTTTCAGAACTTTGATGATATTATCCTCTTGTTAAGGAGTGATGTCGTGATTGAATATGTCTTGCAATATTTCAGGAATATTTTTTATTTTATATAATACTGTTGAATCAAGCAAAGGAGGGTTTGAAAAAATCCGATCCTCAGTTCGATATTGAAGTTATTAAATATTAATCAAAAATAACTGGAATTCTGTTTTGAAAAATATTTCTAACAAATTATTTTGTTCTTGAAATTCAGATCTTTATTATATGTTCTGACAAATTTTTTTACAGTTTTTCATTAGTAATTTCTTCGTGATTTCTTTCTAAAACCTAACGATTGTATCGGAACAAAATGTCATTTAGGCTTTATTCAGTGAATAATTTAATTTTTGAGCACTAAAAATTTTGATATGTTACAAAGAGGGTAGCAGAATTTTAGAAAGGTTCAGATTGAACACGGAAAAAAAGGTTGAGAAATACCGAGTTAAGACATTTTTGCCCCTGGTGTTCTTTCTTTTCTGAAATTTTATCTTTCCGCCTGAAATTTTGTCTGGAGTTAACTGAGACGTTACAAATTTGGTCTGAAAGACAGAAAATTAATACTTTGGTAAAATTTCTCTTTAAAAATAGTTTTTAATCTCCCCGCGGTAGAAAATTTAATAAAATATGAAAATGGAATTATCTATTCAAAAGAGAAGCTTATTTTTTATTGATTAAAATATTTTTCAATAAATAAGATTTTTCCCCTTGAAACATATATCTGTCAACTTAAAAGCAACATTGCTTTTCCCGGTACATATTTCTGTAGTTTAGGCAAAAGTTAAGAGAGATAAGAACCGAATGTTTCAAAAGTGGTTACAGTGTTTGATAATTTGACACAGGTTTCAGGTAGTGTTTTTCTTCAAAATCTTAGGAATTTCTCTCTTTATCTTTAGGGGTAGATCAAAGATAAAGATATCATAGGTTAAGGAATGTACCTACATTCGAATCCCTTTAAAGAAAAAAATTTTTTGTGAAACACTTAATGTTTTTAGTTACAATAAGTCTATAAAATGGTAAATTCAAAACTCATTTTCATGAATTTTTTTTATTTCTTAAGGTATCCGACAACATTCGGAACCATGATTTTGAAAAAACGTATAAATGAATTTTTTTTTGATATTTAGAATCATCTAAATTAGAATGTACATAAAAAAAGGCATTTCAAAAGTTTTATTACAATAAAAAAATTTTAAAATGCAATTTTTTAGTATAAAATAAGAAAAAAATAGCACATTTTCAAAATATTCTCCTTTCATGAAAAATCTTTCCATAACATTGTAACTCAACATATGTATTGATATGACACCAAAACAGAGCCTGAACTAGAAATTCTTAATAATTCAAATTATTTGCAGAGTTATTATGAGTCGAAGTAACAACAAGCGTTTTTTTAAATATTCCTCCACTCTTATGCATTAAAATGTGAATAAATCCACTAATATACCATACATTACAAAAACCTTACTTCATATTCTTAAAAATAATATGAAAAACATTTCTACCAAATTCTATTACTATTAAAAAAAACATTTGAGTTATTAATTTTCAAAAATTGTAAACATACTGAAAATTATATTCTTCAGAAAATGGATTTAAGTTAAAACTTCTTCAGAAAACAAAGGAAAAGTCTTATATTAAAATACTTATAACTTGATTTCTACGAACCGTATCTACAAATGGAAGGTAGCTTTAGAAATAGACAATTTCAAATATTTTAATGGATAAATAAAACAATTCGGTATTTTATCCGAAATTTGAGTTTTTAATGTATATACTTAAATGTAGTCGGATACCTTAAATTTTGGCTATACTTGGTTAAAATTTATAAGAAAAGAACATTGACGCTGAAGTTCATGAAACAAATTCTAATTAATACATTTCACTTTTTGTTTTTAACAATAAATTTAATATACATATATCTGTGTTGTGAAGCACGAAAAACTCAGTTATTCTTAAAGTTATTGAGTTACACCAAAACTTATAAACACATGATTTTACAAAAAAAAATATGTCACAATTTTTATATAAAAATAGCTCCAAAATAAATAGTTATATACTTAAAAGCTATGTTTGTAATTCATAATATACTTCGAAATATACAAAACTTTGTGGTAAAATTTCATTTGAATATATGAAATACTTTTTAAGAAAACGAGATTTTTCGTAATAAAAAAAAATTAAAATTGCAGTTTTCCAGAAAATGCCAATCTGCAAATCTAAACGAAGAAATAGTAGCCACATGCACCTACAACTATAATAAATAAATAAGTAAAGATAAATTCTATATTTAAAAAGTACATTGGGCATTCAAATCGCTTAAAAATGAAGAAGAAGCTGTTTAAAATGCATTGTTTACATTTCTATGGCTTAGTTTCGGTCTTGGAAAAATTCCATTCTGGAAGCTTTAAATTGAGCTTCCGACCTAAAATTTGCGCTGTAACTTTGCTTCTAGCTACCCTAAAAACAAATGTAAACCATTTTTGGAATTGTAAGAACATAAGCTTTAATAAAATATAATACAGAAACTTTCCAAAATTTTCACGAAAATGGTGATTTTTGGGTAAGCACATAACTTAAGAGCACTTATTAATATGGTATTTAAGTTTAACATGAAAAAAGTTTGGTATTCCACAATTAATGGAGTTAAATGTTTTCTTTTCAAAATTATTATTCTGTAACTTTGCCTGCTTAAAGCATAAATTATGTATATCGTAAAAATACATATTTTAAAATTTACTATAGACTCCTTTCACAAATGACTATATTTAGATTATTTTACCCTATTGTTACTCGAGTTGACTGAAATCAAAGCCAATATATGAATTACTTATTTAAATTAAACTGAAATAATAGTTGATCAAAACAGAGGGTAAGTGTTTCTTTGCAAAAACAAAAATTGAATATTGAGTCAATTAAATCTTTCCTGGAAATCTTAACTATTTTCGTCATTCGAATTAAATAAGATAAAATATTAAATATTAAACTATACTGAAACACACAAATGAAATTTTAGGATCCTCTATATAAGTATTCTTATAGTAAATCTTTTTCATAGTTCTCCAAACCACGTTATATTACAGAATAATTCGAAATTAAAACCAACGTTTTTATATGATGGCAAAGTTTATTAAAAAATAATTATTGAAATATTAGTTTAAACTTGTCACAAATGTCTAAATATTGTATTGTTAGGCGAGTAAGAACGATTCCCAAAGTTTCACAGCTCTAGCTTGATGGGAAGTTGGTTAAATTAATGATCGAAAATTTGATGACACACACACTAAGTGAAATACATAATAATTTTTAACTTTAAAATTTACTTAAAAAGAGACATTTGTAAGCGTATTAAAAAATTCATAATACTCATAAAATCAAAATATGTATTTGAAAGTTTGTAAGTCATTCTATTAAAAAAATGGTAACCAGAATTCAGAAAAAATTATTGTGATAAGACACGGTGCCAAATATTGGAATGCTTCTTTCTTGCGAATGATTACTGACTGAAAGCCAGCAACTCTTACTATCTCCCCTTTGTGAGTTTTACGATACCTCATGTGGCGTATGGGGAGTTCCCGGTGGTTTTCCCACAGGGGAAAAGAAATTTTTTCCTCAATTCTAAAAGCGCCAAGGAGAAAGAATATTTTGACTTATTAAAATTATTGAAATATTAGTTAAAACTTGTCGCAAATGCCTAAATATTGCATTGTTAGGCGAGTACGAACGATTCCCAAAATTTCAAAGCTCTAGCTTGATGGGAACTTGGTTAAATTAACGATCGAAAATTTGATGACTGACACCCCCCACCCCCCCCCCCAAGTGAAATTCAGAAAAACATTGTAAAAAAGGCCACGTGATCAGAAGACACGCTGAAGACCTAATACATTGAAACATCATCGTGAAAAATAATGACAGCTGATTTCTTAAAATTTATTGGGGACTTCCACTTCTATAAAGAGAAGAAAGAAGCTTTTAATGATTTCGAATTTATGACTTAATTATAGTTAAAAAATTTTGAACCGTAGATTTTTTTTTTTAAGATGGAAAAAATGCTTAGAAACCTTGACACCGGATATACATTTTTGAAGCAAAACATAAATGTATTACAATGAAGAAGTGGTACGAAAAATGCTTGTACCAAGTTTATGACTTCTGACTATTCATTTTGTTTATTATACTCCTCCCGAAATTATATTTGGCTGCATTCCTAAGACATTACTTTGTAAAAGAATAAAAGATATTCTTAACCGTCTTAGTTTTTAGTATATCTCGATACAAAAAAAGTATAAATATATCGTACAAGAAATGCAACGAATAATGCAAATGACACTTACACATTGTATTTAGTAGTAATATGTCAATGTGTGTGTGTGTGTGTGTGTGTGTGTGCTGTGTGTGTGTGTGTGTGTGTGTGTGTGTGTGTGTGTGTGTGTGTGTGTGTGTGTGTGTGTAAGTACATATGTGTATATGCATGCATATGTATATGTATGATGTATATACATTTTAAACAATTGCTGTGTGACGGATGACATTATTCCCATAACAATCACAAAATCCAACAAGTAAAATGAGGAACATTAAATAAATGAGAAGGATGTGAAAATGAGAAGTCATATATACGATTTTCTTTCTCTTGTTCGTCACTGATCACATTTAAATATTTGAAGGATTTCTGTGAAGGACAGTTGTTATTACGAGAAAATTTGACGGGAAAGAATCAGTTGACGAACTTTGAAATTTTACTGTAGGTTTCCGAACTTAATGATTTTACAAAACCATATATTGAAAGATCAAAGAATAGTGAATAATAACAGATATTTTTGACAGAGTTTAACGAAGTTGTTGTTCACAATTGTTGAAAGCATTTGAAATGAGTAGCAATCAGCAGGAGGAGGTCGTTGTAGAATTGAAACCAGTGAGCAGGTTCCGCTATTTCGGCATAAAGGAACGAGCACCACAACTCAGCCTTTGGAAAATGAGTATTTTTCTGCAGGAAAATTATCTCTTAAAGTGCTTGACACATTTTGGGAGAAGGCGATTATACGCTTGACGAAACTGTTGTGTATTTACCATTGTTCGACCTTCAACGTAGATCCAGTTCATGTTATCATGAGCA
>BMAW01119118.1:262203-277372 GCA_019974015.1 Nephila pilipes
GTGTGAGTTTGCGTTTGTATATTTATTCAAACAAATAAAAAGTGAACAGAGTATTTATATGTGAAGTGCGAACGATAGATTTTTAAATTTCAGTAACATCTATGATCAAAGATAATATTGTAATGTTCAAGTTAATAAGGCTCCAATTCGTAATAGTAATATAAATGCATCGATTCATGAAAGTGTTATCCTTAATAATATTTTACTTAATAATAATAAGGTTTAAAATACACATACACACACGCAAGAACCTGACCATGGTTCAAAACGTATCAGTGTTTGAAGGCAGAGGACCTTACTTAGTTCTTACCACTGTGTTGTACCATCTGCTCAATAACACTAAAACAAATTTGACTTTGACTTAAAAGTTAGCTTTTATTTGATAGCTATCTGGTGCCAAGTCAATATTTGACTGTTGCTGTGACGAGTTGTCATCATCATTAGCATTGAATCATTACCATCGCTGACACCCGAAATCATCATTATGCACCAGAAGTCAAGCAAAAACCAAAACAAAGAGTTGGTTTCAGTGAATCTGTTCTAAAAAAAGAGAAAATGGTCTTATTGGCGGGGAAAATTCTGATGGCTAACGAAGAGCATTTTATTAGGAAAAAGAAAAAAAAAAGATTATTGGGTGACACTGCACTGAATTATTCTATTCTCAATTCCCATTCCTAATATCCTTTTTCCTATCCCTAATATGGTTACTTTTTGAATAACTCTCGTGTATCTAAATCTTTCAAAATTAGTTTGTCTCTAATTTTCAGCAAAAAAAAAAAAAACTTATTTACGATATGTAATTTATTTCTGAAGTTTCTATTAAACTTTTGTGTTCACTAACATTCTTTTTCACTGCACTAAAATTCTTCTCCCAGTTATAACATAAATATCAGGAGAGGTACTTAGGACACGCCCATATGGTGTAGTGCCCACATAATAAGAAAAAAGTTGTGTAAAAGATTCTTTATGCAGTAGTTGTGTTGAACTTTTTACTTCCTGTTTCCTGTAAACATCGGTTAACGTATTTATTCAGAAGGCTATCAAACCGCCCTTCCTAAGTTCGTTTTTTTCATATTCTAGAAAAGTATATATCAAATGATTAATTGGCTCTTTATTTTTTATTCCAAGCATACTGTATTTTCTGTTTTCATCATTTATTATTTGAGACAACCATACTTAATTTATTTTGCTGGCTTTCTGTAATAAGTTCATCTTCTAATTTGTTTCATATATATATGTAGTAAAAAACCAATGTTCTTCAACAGAAATAAATCCAATAATTAAAAAAATAATTTCAAATCAAAAGTTTTTGAAGAGTAAGAAAGAAAACCGTAATGTCTGCGTTTTTTAAACATTATATTTAAATATTAATTAATGTTGGTAGACTTTTATTTATAATGTTTCATGTCTCGGTATTAAAATCTTTATACAGCAATGAAAAATGATACACATGTATCTATTCAATATTGTTTTTTTATATGTTTTTTTTAAAAAAAAAAACCAATTCCTTTTTTTGTCTGATGATACTTGTATAATTTTCAATGATGAGATATTTCTGATCGTAATTTTTCTTAGAAATATTGAAATGTTTTTTTCTATACATAAAACACACTTTGATTTACGGATGGATTTTTGAGCTTCATCTTGTAATAATCCCTGCAATTTTCTTTAAGATATGCTTTTATTAAGACTGTTTCCGGCCAATTTAATTTTAAAATTAAAAACAATTCTCATAAAAATTAATCACTTAAATCTCTTGACTTTTTAGGACGTTTAAACTTGATTTTTATTTTAAAAATAAGATCTTATCTATTTTGCAATTCTAAAATACAAAATGACAATTCTATTAAAAAACAATTCCTGTTAATGATTGTATTTAGAGGTGGAAAAATGTCTCTTTTCTCATTCACAAGACAGGCTTTCCACATTAATTGAAAGTAATATTCATAATTAGTCATATTCTAATATTGTCATAAAACAAAATTATTTAATACTTTGATATTTCATTAATTTCTCTAACTTTATTCTTATAGAACATTTTATTACTAACGGAAGTTCTAAGAAAGTGTGTATTTCAAACACACCTTTTGACATTTATCATACGAATCTCGATTACCATAGATGTTTTATTGGCCCTTTTTATTCACTTTTAATCACCATCTTAATTTATTATTACTGCAAATAATAACTTGTAAAGAGTATTTATTGTAAAATATGATTGAATGAATTCAATATACTGTACAAATAGCTAATAACTTAACATATATTTGCACTTTAACGTGTAACAGCATAATAAGTGAATGCAATGCAAACATTTCCAAAACTGTCCAGTTTTCCTTTAAAAACCAGTCAATTCATTTTTGAACGAATCCAGACACCCAATAGTAAACAAATCATAATAAAAAAATATTAATTTAAAATATGAGTTTAAGAAGTTGAACACAAAAACTTTGAAATATTGAAAATAAATTTCTATTCCTAATTTGTCGTAAAAAAATTAATATACTTATTTTTGCAAAGAAACAATATTAAATCTTAATAAACTATTTTAAAAAGTTTTGATTCTAGTAAAAAGTCATGATTTTCCGTAAGTAACGATAGATTTCATTGCAAATGATATCTAAAGAATCGATGCATTATGAGATCCTATGATTCAAGTTTTAAGATTAAATCTAATTCAACTAAAGTTATGCTTGAAATGTAATATCTAGCCTTGTTATTTTAAAAAAAATCCTAAGTATAGCATCACATTATTTGCTTTATTCTGTTAACAACTTTCAATTCTGTATGGATACAGCACATAGACCTGAGGGTATTGTACCTTCAGTCAAATATTTGGACGCACGAATTAGATAAGAAGAATGAATTATTTACAGCTGCGTGAATGCCAATAGTATGGCTAAGTGATTGAATGTACGAAACCTACAAAAATAACTCTAGAATAGTAATTTTCTATAGTGTTTAGTGATACAAATATGGAAAGAGTAAAATTCCCTCAAATTATTATTTACTATGAATTCTTCTTAAAATCTGCAATGTTATGAAAAATACTTGATAGTATCTCTTACTATACTGTTTTAAATTTAACTGAGCATTCGTAAGACTTCCTGAATATCTTGGATTAAATTATACTATTGAAAAATGATTCTATTAAGTTCCTTTTACCAATTTCCTCTACAAGAAAGGAATAATATAACTAACAATATAGACTATGTATTAAAACTAGTTCATTGGAAAGTAAGATCACAGTCATCATAAAAATTTATTGTAAATTGATAAATATTGGTATTCTTAATAAATCATTAATTATTTACATATTACAATAACATACTGTAAAAATATGCAATTGAACATCAATGTTTTTGTAGGAAAATCAGTATTTTGTGTGGTCCGTGGCTACATATTTAAAAACAATTTATGATAATACTTGAAAACAGATTGATAATTTTAAATTCTGTTGCAGAATTTATAGCAAAAGTTTCTGAACTTTTCTTAGCATGTAGAGTTTGATTCGACATCCTTTCTTGATTATTCGACTTTTCGATTCTTGCTCCATATCTCAATTTAATATTAGTCAAAAACCTCTAAACATCAATTGCAGATACGCAAGAATAAACTAAAATACTTTATTAATAATCACTGATGGATATATAAGGTCGCTCTCTCTAGAATTCCATTTAATTCATCAGTTAATCAACTGATAAACTCTTAGCTTACCAATTGACTCACCTGATTCAATCATTACTTGTAAGGAATTGATTCCTATCTTAATACTTTAACTAGAATTCTCTTCAATCCACAAAACTAATTAAAGTGCTTCAATCCAAATTATAAATCTCTATCAGAAAGTCGTTATCCTTTATTTCCTTTTCATTTCTATTTCATCTATATATCATTATCTCTAATTCCCTCACATCACTGCTATCTTCCTCTAATTTACCTAATCATGTTTCACTTCAGTTGGGAAGAAATTGTAAGACTATACAATTCAAATTATTATAAAGTGCCCCAGGTTCATGAAGGGAAATTCGCGTATAGCCTAACTTCACAAGGCTCCCTGGATTTAACAAAAGCTATAATAGAGAGGTAGAATTCATTTTCAACATAAACTAAATTATCTTACTGAGATAATTTAATGATAAAGTAACAATATTCAATCATAATTTCATTTGAATTACACCGTACCTTTTCGGACAATTTTTTAATGCCAATAATAATTCAGGCATCTTTTTTAGGTGTTTGTAGGAAAACTTTTAATATCCATAGCGTTTTTTCCCGGTTTTAACCGCAATGAGGTATTGAGAGAAGATTCTGGACACTTTGAAGTTAATGAATGATTTAAATTCCAAAGTCATACTCAAAAATTATTGCAATACATTCGTATGTACCAAAACTGGTACAACAGAAATAAGTAAGCCATAATATCTTAGTAACAAATTAAGCTTTCTTGTTCAGAGCTGTATACTTTTCTAGCAGAAACCACGTGACTCCCGCCAAAGGACGCTGTTGATTGGAGTGAACAGCGCATAACAGAACGAACTTTAATTAGAATTAGAGAACGCTTTTTGCTTTCCTATGCGACCTATGTTGTGTCTTATAGCACGATGTGTAACTGTTGTTATATCAATGCATTATTTTTATTTACAAGGGAATTCAGCACTTTATTTGAGTGGACAATTTATTCTAATGGAATTTTGTTTCAGCTAAAGTTAAGCTAAGATATTTACTTAACCAACTCCTTGGAACGACAGAAAAGATATGTCAAATTTTGATATTCTTAATGAATAATTGCATACCATTTCTGAATTAAAACGAGAAACTTAATTTTTTGTTTCTTGATATTTCCCTTTTTCATATGAATATAATTAAAAACTTTTATATACGATGCGTAAGAATACATGAGCAAGTTTGCTCACGATCATTGAATGAATTATTTAAGTTCATTACGTGTTTATACTATTTTAATATGCATGAACAGTTATTGTAACTTTATTATTATTTTTCTTTATATCAGACAGTTAAAGGGCTTATGAATTTTAAGATAACTACAATACTTTTAATAAAATAAAATTTTGAATGTAATCAATAATTTTTTTGCTGATAATTCTGTATAAATCTTAAGATATAAGTAATTAATAAGTTTGAATAGTTGTAATATTACATTTAAGTCAACAATCGAAACTATTTTTGAGGGCTACATTAAAAAATAAGTTTAAAAGTCAGAGTCAATCTCAACCACAAATGAGTTTCCATTGGATATCATCTGAAAGATATGGAAAGATTAAGCCAGACAAATAAATGAATATATTTATTTAATGCCATCTATTCACTCTATAACTAAATAACAAAAACATTAACCATGAGCCTGTTTCAAACGGCATCTGTTATCTCTATCTTAACTTGTCAGTTGGGTATGATACTATCATACTGTTTTCATTCTCACAGCTTAGAGTTATTTAATTTACTCCAGATGGATTGGATATTTCCCTAGACATTTCTCCAGGTATACGTTCGTCTAATTCAAGAACTGATTCGTATTCCATTTAATAGAATAAAACCATCTTTACTTTGAGGAAAATAGTTCATGTCTTAATTACTCCACCGGAGAATTAAAATGAATTCTTTTAGTAAATGATAAAATGCTTAGGAACCTACTGTAATATATGATTTCATTTTCAATATTTTTAAGTAATATGACTGCTCAATTTACCATAAAATTAAATTTTCCTTCAAAGAACACTCTTAAAGTATTCCTTTCTTATTAACTTCGAATATAATTAGGAAACTAGTGTAATAAGATATTATTGCGTAGAAAGAATTATGCAGATTTTAGACGTTTAAAATCGCGAGATCCATAGTAAACATGTCTTCGTTGGACTCTATACAGTGAAATCAAGCCGACTAATTTGATTATTCTTTTCCGTGAATGAAATTACGGGCGGTTGGGAAAAGTAGCTTTTGAAATCTTTTAATGATATTTGGTATGATATGTGTTTGGATATGTATAAAACGCATAAAGTAAGGGGAAATTTAACATGTTATTGTAATAAGCACTTGCTTTACACTTGTTCAGTTAGGCGAGTAGAGTTAGTGATCATTCTTTGTAAAGGAAAAATTAATATTTAAATTTATCCACTGAAATTCTTTCATATGTACAAGAAAAATGTATTTAAAATATATTTCTTTAGAAAAATGTATATTATTACTGATTATTTTTAAAGTAAGATGTTATAATTAACTGGAAGTATATATACATATAATAGAAAAACTAAATTTCTCTGTCTTTACGAAGAAATATTTTTAAATGAAATATTTATTAAAAAAATAATTTTCGAATATTCTTGAGATAGTTGCCTACTTAAAACATATTTTTATCTGATTTACTTTCTTTTTTCATCCACTACTACTATTAATTAGAAATTTTTCCTCCCAACAGTTATATTTCAATGTTTCTATTTAATGCTGTTATTAGTTTTAAATTCTCGTACTCTAGTTGATTTCTTATACGTTCCGAGTAAGTAAGCATTTTTTTATCCGTAAAATTTATAAAATGTTGCTTTTTAAAGCGATCTTTGCATCGAACAATCTTCATTGTACGATGCAAGGATTACTGGACTTAAGTTTTTAAAAAATATTTTACTGTTTATTTTAATTCCTGAGTGTTTAATCTTATTGCGTAATTGGTATATTTAAGAAATATCACTCAGATAATAAAGAATTTTTAAAAAATATTTGCATTAAATGTACGTTTATGATTGATTATATAATTACGATATAATTTTTTTAAGAAATCAGGTTCAAAACGTTTGACATTTTACATAGTTTGAGAAACTCGTCAAATAATTTTAGACTTAGGAATATATTTTCAAATATGTTAAAGTATATTTGGTATTTTCGACAGTTATTTAATTTTGTGAAAACTCGTTCGGATAAAAAATTAAAATAAAAATTAAAAGGGAACACTTGGAAATAATATGATTTCATGCAATTTATAATATTTTCTAATAGCATGGGTAATTTTAGAAATATTTCCCGATAACAATTTTAAATTGCATTTCATGGGTATTTCTAAACATTCAAAGAAAAAAGTATTTTTGCTGTCACTATTTAATATTACCAAAATGTGCATTAAAGATAAGATTTCTTTTGAAGAATTAAATAAAATATATTACTCACGATACTCATCCGTTCAAAGATTCAATTTTATTAACACCAGATTTACAACAGCAGTCAAAATGGATGGTTTTACAATTTTATTTTCAAATTCACACTTAATCTGAATTTTTTTGTTTGAAATTATATCATGACATTTTTAGAGATAATTAAGTAAATAATATTGTGTGGTTAACTTTATTTTTTAATTCAAAATGAAAAAAAAAAATGATTATCAGTATTACTTATACCAAACCAGTAAAAATAACTGGTGCATTTATCTATGTGGTGTTATCAGTTTTGCATAGCTGTAATAAATTATAATAAAAACTGAGTACGATAAAAATGCTATGTGGATGATATTGACAGAATTCGTGATAACTGTAAATTCTTAACTATGTTATAAATTTTCATTCGTTGATTGAATTTTGAAGGGTATTGGAGTGAAAATTTCGTGAGAATATTGGACAGGAACATTTTATTGGATACTAAAATATTCAAAACTATATTCTTTGGTATGAAAACTAAATACAAGGTGAAATATTATCTTGTTATTAGTTTCAATTTATTTTTATAATTTTTTTCAGACCCTAAAAATAGCAAAACGGAAGAAATTTTCTGTCTCCCATTATACTAAATAGTATAAAAATAACATAAATGTGTCATTATGTACTGGATCTGGAATTGCACGACAATTACATAAGTAAATAATTTGAATATTATATGTTTAAATTAACTAATGAATGATTTCATAATTTATTACAATGAATATAATTGAAGAAAGTTATCATTTATATATATATATATATATATATTATAATTGACTCGAAAATATACTTTTAACTGATTTTAATTTTTAGTTAAGAATTACTAATTCAATAGTTATTATATTACATATTTTTTAATTTATATCATCTCTTAAAATTAAATAAGAGTTATACAGGACTTCAAATTACTGGTAAAAGCAGAATAAAGGTACTTTTCAGCATCTCATGAAATACATTGCAGACGTCATTTGTTATATGATTGTATTAAAAAGAAGGAAAATAGAAAACATGACTCCAAACGAAATACTATTTTTGTTTTCATAATACAAAGCCTGATTGAAAAATATTGCGTCCATAGTTATAACTTTTTTGTTTCTCAATTTTCATCATTCATTTCGTACCTGAAAGTTACAAAAGTCCTTTTTTGTAATACACTATTCGCTTTTTGATACAGTTCTATTTATTTCAATTCTCTTGTGTCAACATGTGATTAATTAGGCAAATGAATTCCGGTGGTAGCTGCCGACATAAGGCTTTAATGACAACTTTCCCCTCATCGTCAGAAGGGATGCACCTCACAGTTCCTTTTTACCTTTGGAAAAAGGTGAAAGTCATAACTTACAAAGTCTGGCGTAATCACGTCTCGTGGTTTGAATTTCAGCTCCATATGGGTTATCATCATCTTTAGTTCTCTCACACTAATAACACATGAGGGAGAAAGCTTTTTATTTCAGAAAAAAATTTAATAAAATCTTTTATACTACTGATTAGTCAGTATCAGTTATTTATACCACTAAACTAAATTTGAAAATCTAATGAATATACTACTCTAAATAAAATATGTGAATCCTTTATTTAATAGTACTGCAATATTACACTCAAAATGTATGAAATCTATCTTTATTTTCCAATTATCAAGTATGGAGCCTCATCCCTTCTCATTGACAAATAATAAGCTGTTGAATAGCACACAAGCTTTAATTTCAGTTGCATTAATGTTTTGATTTAGTTTTTCAATACTTTTTCTTCCATGTTGAAAATTTAAAATAAAGAGCCATCTTACATTTTTACTTTCAAATCGAACAGATTTTCAGACAGAAGAGAGCTGAAAAAACAAAGTAATAAAATCCCCTCTGGCAGAAAACATGTAATGCTGAAACTTAAAATCCCACCGAATGATTTTTTTTCTCTTCTTTATTTTTCTTTAGTCCCCAAGGTGCATTTATCTCTTTTATACTCGCCTTTTTTTAATTTACAGTATTTCCCTATCGCCGTTTTTAAACGATTTCTTTCCCCTTTTCTTTTTATGCATATGTGGAATATATTTCAAATGACTCTTCATTACATATAATTTTAAAACTGTGACTTCTTTTCGTCTTATTTTTTAAAAATAGATTATAGTCTTTTTTTATTTAATGGGCAAATTTGTCATATACAGATCTTTCTCACTGGAAAAGTAGCTGTAAAAGCCACAGAAAAGAGGCATTATATTAACGATAAACCCTTGGTTAAAATTTATTTCACAAAATACGACATATAACATATTTTATGGGATATTCATATGTTTTTGATATTGGGTATTTATAAAACTCAGAAGTTTCTTTCTGAATAAAAATAAAACAGCAAAGCATTATATTTTTTAGTTGCTCGTTATATTTTATTCATCTATATTTTAACATCCTGAGCAACAAAGATGGATGTTGGAATTAATTTTCGTAATTTGAAGTTGTAGACAATTAACGAAGACAACTTTAGAACGCCACCTGTTTTCGCTTATATTTTGCAGCGCAATATGTATGGAATTTCAATCTACGGTATTGACTACACTCGATTTAATTTTAGAAGCCAAGATATTTTAAAAGCTTCATGATATATAAAATAAAGCTATCGAGAAGTATATGAAATTCTAAAATACGCTTCAGTAAATAATTCATGAGCAATTTGAATTTGATCAGAAAAATTACTTCTTGATTATACAAGAAAGCAAAAATATATATTTCCTCATAAAGAACGATTTATTATTATTTGCCATAGAACTTTTAACCAGATTCTAGATTACAATTCTTACTCTTTAGTAATTACTTATAGAAACCCTAATATTCCATAAGATTGAATTAATGGCATTAAAAAAATAAGGTCATCGAATTCCACACAGTATTCCAGAATACACTTCAGAGAATATCATCACAATACAATTTGAATTTGACGAGTCAGACTAATTCTTTATCATATAAGAAACCAAAAATATATGTTAATATAGTTATAACCAAAAATACAGTTATTTCATGATTATAAATAACTGTTATTATTTGCCACAGAAAATTTAACTCTCGAACTTTAGAACAAAACCTTTACTCTTCAGAAATTCACATATATACCATAAAAAAAAGGAAATAATATAATAATGCTTAGAATTATATAGAAATTTCATATATATATTCTATTCGATATGTATTTCAAGATTTTGAGACTGTTTCTATTTTTTTTTATTTTCAGTTTTAATCTTAAAATAATTTCTCAAAAAATGTTAAATTTTGGTGCTCAATTTTTAAAATGAGGGAAAAAATTCGAGTGAATAATGAAATTAGAATCATTTTGTAGAAATATATGGGTTTTGTTTTATTGCTACCATTTATACCTAAGTTTCTAAAGCGAAAATGTGGTTATTCTGAAAATATTCTTTTTGTAAAAAATTATAAAAATGCATATGTAAGCAGAAAAAAATAAGATTTATTGTTGATCTGGAAAAATTGCATAGTACTTCTACTATTCGTACTATAAGAATTTGTTACTTTATAAATTTTACAAAACTTTACAACAATTGTGACTCACATTTTTAAAAGATTAAATATAAAATTTATTATATATCAATAAAGGATTTACAAAAATAATTGTTTTATTAAACGTTTTTAATTTTTTGTTTATTTCCGAGGATATTACACATTTAATGGTATTACAAATTTACGATTAATACACAGATTTTGCAATGTATTAATATTTTACTAAATTATTAATTAAAATTTAACTTAAATATTTATTTTTCAATTTCTGTACTGTTACTGATACCTAAGCAATTTTTGTCATAAAACCCTATTTCGCATAATCTAATTATACTATTTTTAATAACTTTCATTTCTTCCTACATTGCCTTTCTTACAATGATAAATCGTATATATACTTTGATTTTAAAAGTAAAAAGTATGCAATTTTTGCTTTTATTACTTAACTTTTCAGGTATAGAGAAATATCAGTACAATACTCGAAACTGAATGATAGTCTTATTCATTAGATAATAATCATTACCAATGAATTTAGTACATAATTAATCGGACATATTAGGTCATGATTGCAAACTCTCGGTTTGTGTTGGTCCGATAGAGTTGTAGATTCGGTCATTATCGTGGATTTCGGGAGGCATGGCGACGTACAGTTTTCCGGTAAAGACAAAGCTTTCTGAAATCTACGGTAGAAATGATGATGTGTAAAAAAATTCGAACTTTATGGTTTCCATTATATCGTCGTCTAGAGGTTCACCGCTTGCTCTCCATCTCTATATTATATGGTGAAAATTGCTTGTTTAGATGTTTTCTCTCTCCCCCTTCCCCCGTAAGTTTTGTCCATGAGTTTCGAAACACGCTGTACACAACTACGTTCACTTGTTTGAAGCCCATTAGATTTTGAAGTCCAGATTTTTGTAATACTGAATTATATTTTTTTTAAAGCCCATTAGTGAAGTAATTAAATTTATTTATAGTACAATTTATATATATATATATATATATATATATATATATACATACTACAAAATAATTAATTGAAAGTGATTTAGACTCTCAAATGTTTGACTAGTGGCATTCTGTTAAATACAAATTTTAGCGAACTACTTGAAGCTGACACCACATTCGTTCCCAATAAAATTAAAATAGCTGTGCTGTATACAGATTAGGATGGATACATGTTAAGTCTCATTCGCTCATACACCTATAACCTGAAACTATATGTACTCATATTCATAAAAAAGTTGCAGCTCCATGAAGGAATCGTTAGGTCTGAGAATGACAAGTAACCTATGTGAATACAAATAAATGATTAAATATAAAAAGAAAAAAACAAGATATTTTGTGAAAAATCAGTATTTTATAAAGTCATCACGCGCTGCAATAAGTGCTTCTCTACAATGCGGTATCGATTCAAACATATTTTGAATCTGTATCTGAGAAAGAGCGTTCCTTATTACTTCTACCCGAACCCAAAGTTCATTCGCATTAGCTATGTGACGAGCAGCGATTGGCGAAATTCCAGATATGTTCAATAGGTGATACTTCGGCTGAGTAAGCTGGCCAAGGAAGCAGTTGTATGTGTTAGACTAAAAAGAAGGCATCCATGATACCCAATGGCGTCTCAGATTATAATACTTCGCATTTGTCTGGTATGACGTTATGTAACGCTCTGAAGAAGATGGCTTTACAATACAGCGATTAATGCAAGTGTGGCCGTCATTGTAACTCAAATTAAAGCGGGATTAAACTGAAAAGACGATTCACTGTCAATAAGCAGATCAAACTATTTTTATGAGCCCATTGTAGATTCAGATGCTGAAAACTTTGTATCAGAGAAATCCTGTAGTAAGGAACTTTTGCATGCAGATTGCGGTGCTAATGGCGCCTACGAATCGTTGGAGCAGACAATAACAGACCTGTAGGAGTATATATCGATTATTAATCAAACATCTAATATTTTTATCTTAATTTTTTAATGCAGAAGAAAGTGTTGAGTAATATTTTTTAATATTTTTTTGAATGATTCAGTTCAACATGATATAACTTTTATATTAACATGATACAGTTCATACATAATAAGAAGTTAAATTAATGTGAAATTGTACGGAAATTAGATGTATAATATTTTTATCTTAGTTTTCCATTGCAATGAAATGATGTATAATTATTTAAATCATTATAAAATTATTTAGCTTTAAGGTTTATAAGATTTATTAATTTCACAAAATATACTACTATTTAATTCGACAATCGGTTACTAGAATTACTAGTAATATACTGTATTTTTTAAAATAAACAGATTAAAAGTATTAAAACTGCTTATTTAGTATATGTTTGCTATAGACACATTAACGTAAGCAGAAAAGTACTTGAATCACTTTCAACTTTCTTCTTATTAACTCCTAACAAATTCTACCCCTTTAATACCTTTGAATTTTCTGCAAACTTTTTTAAAATGTTAACATTTCTAGATTTCTAATGAATTCTCAAAATTTGTTTTTTTTTAAGTATTTTCCGCCGATGGATAGTTTAAATTTGTCTGCTTGAAGGTTTCTTTCACACAGTTGCATTTTCTAGATAAAATAAAATATAAAAAATAGGGAGATGCTCGGAAAAGGATCTAAGAAAAGATAATGATGAAAATTTTATAGCAGATGGATTTCTATTGAGCTCTTCCTAATTGTTTTTTCGAATCTCTTCGTTTTATAAATTGTGAGAAATATCTATTTCTGTTTCTTTTGCTGTATTTTATTCTTGCTAAGAAAAATAATCCTTTATATTTTTTTGAACCGAATGAAAATAATCCTTTATCAATCTATTTAATACTAAATGTGACTCCAAAAATATTTCAGAAAGAATTCTTTCAAATTCTCAAAAAAGAAAGAATTCTTATCCAAGGAAGAAACTACTATAATTTGAATAAATTGTATTTTAAGAAATTTATTTCAGATAGGAGAAATGTATGAACATTAATCTAATAGTAGTTTCATCACGAAAATAAAAACGTTTTCGAATTTAATAATATTCTTTGAATATTTTTTATCAAGCAAGAATTTCGGTAATAGAAAATATAATTATTAAAGAAAATTATTATCAAAAATTATTTTGAAAGTAAAGTAACATCAGTTTTCTACTTAATTCTTAAAGTTGTATATGTGTACTTAAGAGGATAATTCTGTCTAAAATACA
Organism: Nephila pilipes; assembly: GCA_019974015.1. Lineage (NCBI taxonomy): Eukaryota > Metazoa > Arthropoda > Arachnida > Araneae > Nephilidae > Nephila > Nephila pilipes. The sequence continues at coordinate 276,092 of BMAW01119118.1, forward strand.
TGTAAGGAAAAAAAGAAAGTGATGAATCAAATTAGATTTCTTGAATCCATAAAAATGTTGGATATTGTTTTCGAAAATAAGATCTGTAAAATCTTTGCGCATGTTAATCGAACATATTATTTTTATGTTTACTCATTCCATTTTTCTTTTTATTTATGAGTGTTTTTCTATTTATCTTTCTGATATTTATTTTTGCTTTATTTTTATTTTCAATTTATCTTACATTTAACCTATCTAATTTTATATTTCTTTTTAATTTCACTTTATAATTTTTCTTTTTACTTTTCGTTCTGAAGCATCTAAAGATTCATTTTTGTGTTTTATTACTCTCTGAAAGATAGCAAATTCAAATTTTCTCATTAAATGTAAAAAAAAAGAGATATTATTTTCTTGGATTCTGTATTTGTCCTATATTTTGTGGCACATTTTGCGAATGTTAAAATTTTCTTAATTATTCTGGAGTTTTGAGATTAATACTAAAATATTTATGAATAATTATTTTACTGGTTTTTTCAATACCCGAAAAATTTTAATCCTTAATATGTATCTTAAATTTCGATATAAGTATGAGTAAGATTTTTTACATGAGTTTCAAATATTAATAAAATAATAATTATTATATTAAAAATCATGAATATTTTTTGTTTAAAACAAATAAAAATTACTCAGCAAACTATGCTCCCTCATTTTTAAAAGGTATTCTTGTTAGAATAATTTATTTGACATTAGAAAATACTTTTTAATATGAAATATATACAGCTGTTAAAATTATTCGGAAGTGTTTTTTCAAAAATTGTATTTTCAAAGCTTCCCAAAAGGGGCTTTAACGTCAAAAGCATTAAAATGAATTGAAAAATACGATAAATTTATAAAATTTATAAAATACGATAAATTTATAAAATTTATAAAATACGATACATTTATAAAATTTATAAAATACAATAAATTTATAAAATTTATAAAATACGATAAATTTATAAAATACGATAAATTTTTAAAATTTATAAAATACGCTAAATTTATAAAATTTATAAAATACGATAAATTTATATATTTCTGAAACTTATACTTAGTAATTGATGCTTTAGGTAAACTACATTCTATCAATATGTTTTATTGAAATAAAAACTGCAACAGAGCAAACACATAGTTTCAGTAATAATATGACATAAACAATGTTACAAATCTTATTAAATAATATTTATTAAAAATGAGAAACATAACATAAACTAGTAATTTTGCCAAAGAAAGCTACAATACGTAACTGAACGATGGCAACAT
>BMAW01119123.1:0-20166 GCA_019974015.1 Nephila pilipes
AAAAAAGCAAATAAGCTAGGAGACATATTCTGAACTAAATCGAACGCACTAAAAGGGCCATCGCGTGACATTTTCGAAGGAAAAGTTCACCTCAATTTATCTTGCGGATTTATTGATCCGCTAGGCTATAATATTGGGAAACGCCTCGAAATTATATCATATTTTCTCCTAAATCTCTTGCGTAGAAGGGAGAAAAAATTTCAGCTGCTTGGTTCTATGCATTTCTCATCTTCAACGTTATTTTAATACTATCACTAAAGCCTCCAATTTCCGTTTCGTCGCCAAGTTATATATACGTAAATTTTTTTTCTTCCGCCAAGTGTCGCCAACTTTTCGGATCAATAGAATATTTTTTTCCTGCCTCTTAAACTCTTTTACGATAGTGAAAAAAAGAGCCATATACCACTACATTTCACTTCCGTGAAGTCTAAGTTATCTCTTTTTTTTAGGGGGAAGAAGGTGATAGAATACGCTGCCAAGTTATATATTTGCATTTTCTTTTACTCTCCTAACTTTGTTCGGAAGTGAAAGCTTTTTTCTTTCTTTCGTAATATGATTTTCCTAGAAGAAGAAACAAGTTGGAGATTGTGGGCGGACTAAGAATTATTTAGATTATTTTTTTATATTGTGTAATATGATAAAGGGATGCATAAGTGAAATTGTAATTTAATATTTGATCAAACTTTTTCTGTGTTATGTGAAAGATATTCAATTATTAAAGAAACTAGAGTTTATCATGAATATTTATGGACTGAAAAAATATATATATAATTTGCTTTTAAAAATGCTTATAAATTAAAGCTATCGTCTATCGGCCATTTTAATTTCGTGAACGTACTGTTAATCCTATGGAATTTCGACTACCATCCTCCAATCTATTGTATCTGTTTGAATGCATATAAGTGCATCTAAAAGAGCAAAAAGTAATAAAGGTTACTGCGGAATTTTCCTCCGATTTTTTTTTTGAAAATATTCTAGAATAGTTTTTAAACCAGGAAACCTGCAAACGAATAATTAAAATAGAGGCAAAAATATTTTTAAAAATAGGAAGAGAAATGTAATTCTGCTGAAACAATTATTTCTTACTCTTTCGGATATACTTTTTTGAATGCAAATAGATGAAATGTTAAAGATTTGAGGGTGATAGTAGAAATTCTATAGGATTAACAATACGTTCACGAAAACAAAATGGCTGGTAGACGGAAGCCTTAAATGTATTTCTCTTTAATACAGATTCTATTATTTTAATAATACCATTTTTTTGTTTTCATTACATAACAGCTCTAAAATGAATTTCAGTAATCTATCAAATGAAAAAAAAATGTATTGCTATGGAGTATGTATTGCTATGGAGTATGTATTGTTATCATGTATTGCTATGGAGTAATGAATATGTGAAAACTTTGACTTTAGAGATCGGATTTCTTTTATAATTTGTTAATCAAGATTTTATAAAAATATTATCAGAATATTCCATTCAATTTTAAGTTCAGGATATTTTATGTAATGAAATTAATTTAATATAAAGTAAATAACAACCATTTGACTAAACGTTACACATTGAGCGCTAAGCACAATTTTCATATAAAACTAAAAATACCATTCTATCGACCAGACCCTTTGTCCTATAATCACCAAAATCGATAGAAAAAAACAGACTAGTGTTCTTGAAACAGAAATAGAATACTATTTAGAACATATCGATTTATTGCTAGAAAATCCCAGTTCAAAAAGTTCCATACTTTGTTTCCGTAGAATCGTAGATTCGAACTCTAATCCAGCAAAAACTCTCAGTGTTACGACAATGATGTACAATTAATCTGTCGAGGCTATATGTCCTTCAGTTTGTGTGGTGTGGAAAATAGAGAAGTGGGGTTTGCCAGCTCAGGTGTTATCCTCGTCACTTGACGAAGGCTCAAAATCGCAATAACCGCCGAAAATCATCACTTCTCCCATGTTGCTTCTAAATTAGTGAGAATCTTATACGGGCTGATTGATTGAATGTTTTATTAATGTCGTTATGAGAAGCAGCACGAGAAGTATGGACCTCGTTATTTTGAAACTCAGTCAGAACTCGGATATAAGTTTTTTTTCTGATTCAGACTCGATGAGTCAGTTACAATTAAATGTCTTTTCGTAACATTAATCTTTAGGTTTGGAGGCGTATAGAGACCATAATACTCAAATAAGATAATAATCATATTGGTTATTCTAAGATTCCTGTACACTCAATTGAATTCCTATTTGTGTTTGACAGCATTTACTAGTGTCTATTAAATTACTGATTCAGAGGAGAAAGTGCCCTCGGGGAATTTGATATAAATAAAGGTTTATTCAAAATGAATAATCGATTTCAAAATTCAATATTTTCAAAAATAAACGATTAAGAATGATGAGTAATACATGAATGCAAAAGAAAATTGAGGAGGTTTTGTATTATAAACGATAATAATCCTCGTGAGTTCTTTGCGAAGCTATTTCACGAAAGCGGTTTTAGAAGCTTTCACGGAGCTACTTCGCAGTTGGATTGGTCGCAGTGGACCAGAAGATTCGATGTCACACAACTTGCCACCTACGTCCATTGATATAGCCCCTGCGACTTCTTCTTTTGGGGGGTTGTAAAAGATAAAGTGTATGCTCCACCCATACCCCCAAATTTTCTGCTACTGTACAACCTATTATCACTGACACTTCACAATGTGTTTAGCAGGAATTTACATATCGAATTACCGTTCAATGTATAACAAACGGAAGTTAAATCGAACTCTTGTAAAAAAAATCTTCTATATTTCTTTTTTTGCAATCAAGTTTACTTTTTCTTTTTAGTTTATTTATGAAAATATAGCGCTTTGAAATCGGATATAATTCCTTTTGAATAATCCTGTAATTACGTGGTACGAAAATTATGTTTATAAGTGTCGATTTTATTAGAAAAGTTCTAATCCTTATTAGAAAACGAGGCTTACAATTTTTTTTATTGAAATTCATTTTTCATTCATCCATCTTCAGCGTTTATTAAAGTACTTCACAGTAAAAACAATCTTCTTTACCCACGTCAGAAACAATTTTACGTTAAAGATGGGAACTTATTTAATAAGTATAACAGTTTGAAAAGGATAGATGGAATAATCAGATATAACTAGTTTTCGCTGTTTCATACTATTGTTTTATTTTCTAGTCCTTTGTTTTGTTCTGAATGAGTCATTAATTAGTCATTCGATATGTTTCATATTTGTAAAATGCTTTATATTTCCTAGTCATTTATTATGCTTTTGTGTGAAAAACAGAATTAGTTATTCGAAATATTTCATACTCGCTATTACACTGCAAATGAAAATTACTTTTTATTGAGCCACATTTGACTGTTATCATCCAAGTTTTTTTTAACGACTGATTCTTTGAACGTATGAGATACAGTGCAACAAGGGTTATTATCACTTTTGAAGTATTCTCTTAGTCTTTTTTCTGGACAAAAAAAATTAATATCTACACAAAATTAGGACCTCTTTATTGTTACATCATGCTATCGTACTGTCGTCTATTCAGATATGTATTCACGCGATATAATTTGATTTTTGTTTGGATTATAAATTCAGTAATATATACTTCACAGAACGCGGAAAAGCTGTTGTCTCGATTGCTGTAATTCCAGCGAAATAGCATAAGTCGTTGACGAAATTTCTCCTATTTTCTTTTTACGTAGTTTCGATATTATGATATTGCAATGGTTTGTATTGGGATAAAGCCACAGGAATAGATGTGGTCGTTACCATAGTAGGAGAATTGTGAGTTGAATCGTTATGGAATGGGTAAACAGTTGAATGCACTCTAAATTTTATTTCAGATTCCTGTCGAACATTAGCATTTTATTGCATTCTTAGATTCGAAGTTATATTATTGATTTAAAGTCACTTTAAAAAAAAGAAAAAGAAAACGTATTTATAATGCAAAATAATACTTTTTTCCCTTCTCAAATAAAATATCATAATGTGTGTAAATAAATGAAAAAGAAATAAAGTTTTATGTGTTTTCATTATTCAGAAAATGAAGTAATTATTAAGGGGACTTAGTACCTTTGCACCTTCAAAAATTCGATTTTTCAAATTTGATTTTAAAAAATAGTACTGAATGTTAGGAGCATTTTAAAGCAAACCGCGTCAAAATCCGACAATTACCATGCCCTGTGCAACAAAAAATGTAAATGTCTAAAGTGGCTTGTTCTATGTAATGCAATGTAAACAAACCTCTTTTTCTCAGTTTGTTATTTTCACACTTTCCCACAGGATTAAAAAAAATCTTTTGCATACAGAGCTTTAAAATTTTACATGAGTGTTGTACTTGTAAATCTTTATTCTGTGAACCTCAATTTTGTTAATAGGCTGATTAGATTTTATTTTATAACATGATACATGAAAAAAAAGTTACTAAATACAAACTTGATAAAATTTTTCAATTTTTTTAATGTAAGATAAATTTAAAATTTGAGGTTTACATAATAAGGTCATTATTTAGCTTTAATTTGGTAAAAGAATTGTGGTTCTACTGTACATCTTTCAAAAGTTATCTTGTGGGTAACGTAAGGTAAGCTAATTTATTTTTCAAATTTTTGTACGCATATTTCATGTTGTATAAAAAAATATATTAATTTAATAGCAAAACTCGACCCAATATTTTAAACTACATAATTTATTACACAAACTGACAAAGTTTCGTATTGAAATGAACAAAAATTGTTGATTTATGATGAATCGAAAAAAGTTTGTCAAAATGTTCTACTTTTGATTTCGTAAGGTACTAAGTCCCCTTAAGCCTATTTTTAAGCGTATACAATTTTAAATATGCCTTAAATCAAAAGTAAAATATAATATATTAATAATTTTTCTAAATTTTGAATCAAAACGATTGTCTTGTACGAGTTATCATCAGTAATTCTAATTTCATGGCCGTATTGTTAATCCTATGGAATTTCCACTGTTGTCCTTAAATCTGTACTATTTTATCCATTCGAATGCAAAAATGTACATCCTAAAAAGACAAAAAATAATGACGGTAAATGCGGGATTAAAATTTGCCTCTGATTCTTAAAAATAATTTTATCTTTTTTTTATTAATTTATTTGTGAGATTTCCAATCTTTAGTAAAATTTTATAATAATTTCAAAATTTTGGAAGAAAACGTAATTCCGCAGGAACCATCATTATTTTTGCTCTTTCGAATGCACTTTTATACATTCAAATATGTAAAATAGTAAAAAATTGGAGACGGCAGTAGTATTTCCATAGGATTAACATTACGTTCACGAAATCAAAATGGCCGATATTTGAATTAAAAGGCAGAGAGCTTTCATCATTTTCAGATAGAATCCTAATTCAAACCTATATCCCAACACTCAATAAGTTCCAGATTTTGCGCCTTAGCATTCGTAGGTTGTGATTAAAAATAGCAATTTACAAAAGCACTTCAAATTTCAAAATGAAATTTGTTTAAAACTATTTTCCCGTGATGCCAACCCGACTTCGGAACATACTTTGTGATTGAAAAAAAAAATGCTTCAATGTTAAAATAACTTCACGTCGATGTGACACGTATATTAAATACAATCAGTGCACTTAATAATCAGAAAAATTTCATAAGAGTGCCATTCTTCAATTTAACGGGAAAAATCAAATATAATTTAGCATGGCGATACAGAAGACGAACATAGTTTAAAACTGGAAAAAGTAATTTGATTCGAACAGAAGCCAAAAGCATAATAAAATATGCTGCATTTCATAGGATCATAAATTCAGAACGTTATTTTAATATAGGAATTTTTTTTTTATTTCAGAAAATGTGCTGAATTTTATTCTCTGTTAATATTATCTCAATCGCAAACAGCCCAAAGCAAGATTTTGGTGCGAATTTGGCACGCTTCCACTTGATGATTGGCGGGTTTTTTTAATACAATTATTAAATAAAACTCAAAAAATGATGTAAATAGTTATGTAGGTATTGTTTTAACTACACATTATTTGTGAAATAATATATATAATCATTCACTATGGCTTTTAATAGAATTATGTACTATTGTTTCCGTAAAATTGTTCTATTTTGTTTATGCAATTATATTTTCTCTAGTGTGATAAAACCTTTAGGTATTATATTAAAACATTTATATTTTTATAATATCATTTGCTGTTATGTTGCAATGTTTTTTTGCTATTGTAATCCGTGAAGATGTTTGAAAGAAAAAAAATTCGTTGCAATAAGAGGGAAACAAAAAATGTTGTTGATAATTAACTCAGTTTTTCATTTGAGGTTTACATCAATAATACTTTATAATTAAATAAATTTTTGCTCGTACTTAAATTGAATAGTATACAGTTCCATTTCTATTCAGATAAAAGTTAGAATTTAGGTTTCTTCATGTTTTGCATCGTAATCAAGTATCAAAAATAGTTTTTATTGAGTTTTGAATGGGTAAAAGAAAGAACGGTGCAGTTTTTTGAAGAACATAAATAAATTATAACTTTAAAAACAACTGAAAACCAATTAAAATTTTACAAAGAGTGAAAGCGATGTTTTTTTCGAATAAATTACGCAAACTTGTAAATTATAATCAATAACAATGCGGAAGATCGTGTTTAGTTCGGCGCGGGAAGTGGTTAAAGTAATTAGCGTTAATTTCATTATCGACGCGCTGGTTCTAGAAACGCGGGAAGATTGAATCTTTAAATTAGAGCATTTACACTCCACTTGAGTTTCTAGTCGGAAAACAATTTCCGAAAGAATTTTTTCCTCGACATTCCAATCCCTTTTATTCGTTGGAATTTGCTTAATGAACCGTTCAGTGTGCCGCGTTGTTGCGCGCAACAGTTCTTTATTTGCAACATTCTAGTGCTCGACTTGATTACTTCGGAATGTTATGGCAAATTAAATTGATTTATGCATTCCTTCTCTCGTTTTCTAAATTCTTCTGTTTAGTTTTTGTGGGAAGAGAACAATTGGAAGTTTATTGTTAGAATTAAATTGAGGCGAAAACTGTTTGTTCTTTTTTTTTTAACTGTCTATTTTTTCGGAAACGGAAAAAAAAATTAAAATAAATTATTTCGAACTCTTTATTGACCTATTTAAAGAATAAATACTCAATCTAAACAGAAATTCCACGAGGTAAAGCTAAGATAAAATGAAAAACTAGAAATCTGTTCAGTGGAATTCGTTAGTTATTTATTATTCAGGAAAAGTTAGCTTTTAATCACTTAGTGATTAACAATTAATTCCACTAAGGATTCTTAGAGTTTCTTCAATATATTTTTTCGAAACTCTAATTCTTTTCAGTAAATTGAAAAAAGAAATTATGGAAAACTAAAACAAATTGCAAAAGGAATTACAAAAATTGCTTAAGCACTTTTGGCGAAATTCCTTTCGAAGTAAGACCTTGGTCTCATGTTAATCCTTAAAGTTTAACTTAAATTTGATACACAAAGTCAGGCTCATTATCATCTTGATTCAAAAATTAATTTTTTTTTAATCCGCTGAGAGAAAAGACAACCTAATTAGCCGATAATTAACGATGAATCTTCTCGATAAACCGAGAACTTTTCTCTCTGTATTTTTTAAAAAATAATTTTAAGATTTTATCTTCTCAATTAGTGTTAACAAACGATTAGGAAGAATTTGTTTAAACAAAGTCGCAGTTGTGAAACAAATTTTTGCTAGAACTCGTAACTAATTGTTAGGTCTGTAACTTTTTAAATAAAAATTTTAACAAGCAACTTTGTAGCAAAATTTAATATCGATTTTTAATTTAATACAGTTTATATCCTTTTTATAAAATAATTTTAAGAGCACGTAACCCAGTTTCTGAAACAATGCTGTTTATTTTTAAGATACCAAATTTCATTAGAAAGGTTATTTATTTATATACGTCTTTAGATAACCATGAGGTATTTTGCTAGAATAAATTTTCTCAAAATTTAGTATCAAGTATAACGTTTGATTAATTGATGGTTTTTAACTTTGTACTTAGAAGCAACACGAGGGATATTGGCGACGGATTTCGTCATTTTCAGCCACGATCAAGGGATTAGGACAACACCTGAGCCGACATCCATCCCTTCTAACTTCCACACCAGACTAACGGGATGACTTAGATAGAACGCGCATCAACTCCTCTACATTACGTATTTTCGGTGAAATTGTGACGGTTGTTATTATTAGGTGGTTGTGCCATATCTCAATCTAATATGTACATAAAAAACTAATTAACTCCAACTGAAGACATGCAAGATTCGCATCTTACCAGTTAAATCGTTCTTAATTTTACAAACAACACTTTTCGACAGTAACTACGCAGCTTGGAACTGTTAATGCAACTTTCTTCAATCCTTAACATTAACGGAAGAATTTTGATCTCAATTATACTTCTCTGAGCACAAATTCTTATCCTCTAGCTCTCTTAATTATTCATTACTCACATATCATTTATATATCATTGTATCTTTTCCCTTCCCTTGATTTCTATCTTACTATAATTTACCCTAATCACGTTTTAGCTTGGTTGGGAAGAAGTTATAATTTTAGGCAATTCAACTCGATAGAAGTCCCAGAGGTTAGTGCAGAGAAAATTGCGAATAGCCCAATGTCACAGAATCAGTGTTCGGCGGAAGCAACTCCGGCCATGATCATCCTGTTACTGCAGCCTTATCAAATTCGAAGCGTATTAGATGCAGTAATTTCAAATAATAGTTCTTATTTCTATGCAAATTTGAAAATAACTTCAATTTCGACAGCATTGTAACGAATTTTTCTACCTTATTCATCGAGGAATGATGTGTGATTTTAATTTCAACGGAACTTGTTCAGAAACGACAACTAATAAGGCAAATCAAACACTGAATAGCGTGTTAAGGCTAGCGTGATTGATACAGTCACGGAAACAGTTAAGTAATGTCAATATTCTACACCAGTTTGTTTTCGAATAACATGTGCTTAAACCTGCTGAATAATAAATGGAACACTTTTTGAACAGAACAAATGGTAAATAGTTCAGGATATTAATACGTCTGGGAAAAATATAAATGTTTTTTTGTCGTGTCTCTTGTCAAATGACTGGATTTATATTCGACGAGAAACATTTCTTAAGAAGTTTTTTCTTCTTCTTCGATTTGGGTTTCAACGAAAACGGATTAACGCATTACGAGCTTTTGAAATCTAACGAAAATCTCAACTCGAAGAAATACTGTCAGAAAATGGATGATTTAAAGAAAGCACTTAAAGAAAAAGAGACTGGAAGTTATATTGCGTAATAAATATTATTAAACGTTCGAAAAATGTATTATTTTCTTTCACTTCACATACGCTGAGAACATTCTGATAGACCTAATATATTACCCATCTAAAATATATGTATTTTTGATTTTTTTTCGTTGCAATTTTAATTTAAATTGTATTGATTAATAATTTAAGTGTAATGATCAATCTTAATAATTATTAATGAATAATTTAAATGTGTGATTTGAATAATAATTTATAAATAAAACTAACATGACAGCTTTTTAGAGTTATTGGACAAAATATATCTTAAATGCTTTTAATAAAGATCAAATTATTGAAATTTAAATAACTTTTTTTTCTGCAGGTACATTTATTTAAAGAATATATTTGTTAAGCAGCATTAAAATTATTTTTACAGCAAAAAAATCTATTTACTGTTTATGTCTTAAGTTTTCCAAATTTCATTCAATATTGTTATATTATGTTGAAAATTATGTTTATTGAAATATTAATCGTTATTAAATTAAATCCTTATAGAATTTGATCCTTTATTTTAAAAATTATTCGAAAATTGAATGAAATTAATTCAAGAGTTTTGGGTAAAATACCTAAAGGTCTAAATAATTAAAATATAAAATTTGCTAAAATTCCTGTACCACAAATTCTTTATAATTTTATTGACATTTCCTTATTTAAAATGTGGAATTTATATTTTTTTATAATTTTGCATTCTTCGTATTAGGTTTACTTTGATAAATTGTCAATAATACCTGACGCAAAATATAAAAGCATTTTTTTTTTCAGATGAGAGAAACAAAAGCATTTTTACTTTATAAGTTGTTACTTGGAGGAAATGAATTAGAAATTTATTTTTATATGGGAGAAAAGTTTATATTACGTTAAACGTTTCACATATATCATAGATGTTGTATGAAAGCTACGTTAAAATAAATTTACATCAAGGTAATTCGTTATATATCTTACCATATAGTTCTTCAGAAATTTTCTTAGTGATTTCACATTATATTATTTTATTTTAATAAACTAAACACCATATAAATATCTATTTATGATGAAATGAAATTCGTATTATTTGTAATGAAGTTCATTTTATTAAGAGAGAGAGAGAAACAAATTGAATGTGAATTCCAAAACGTAATGATTAGGTATAAAACGAATTGTGTTGGTTATTTGCGATAATGTATTTAGAATTATAATTATAATTGAATTTCATAACATACGAATTTGTAATAATAAAAAGAAACAAAAATGAATTAATTAATTTAACATTGCAGCAAAGGGTCAATATCATAAAAAATCTCTTAAGATTGTGTTGTTCCACAAACTTTGATAGATAATTAACCCAAATAGTTTGCTATTTGAAAATCATTACAAGTTAAAACATCAGGAAAGACGCAGGTGATTCTTTTTCTACGGGGTTCACTTCGCCAATAGGAAAGTTAGAAATAGAATTTTACAATCGCATTTACAATACGGATAGTAGTTGGAATTGTGAAATGATTGAAAAGCTGATCTTTGCCCAAGATAGCAATTATTCTCTCTTTCTCTCTCTGCCCTAATCGTATTTTGTGATCTTCTCTTGCTTCTTATGCTAAACAGTATTTGTGAGTAAATTGTGAATTATCAAATAATTGTATTTACTTTTTAGTGTCACGGAACAAATTTTTCTACTCACACTTTGTTTGAAGTGTTGAATTTCAAATAATTCTTGCAACACAAGAATATTATTGTAGCAAACTTTAATATTTAATAATATATAAGAATATACTGTAAATAATTTCTGCAAAAAAGGAGAAAAAACGTGTTATCCTTATCTATATGTTGTGTTGTAACATTTTTCAATTGAATGTTAATCTTAAGCATTCATTGTGAACATTTTGGATTGTTATGATCATTTAGCTCATTTTTGTTGCGTTAGAGTTATTTGAGGGCTCTTTTAAAAATTTCACCGAAGTCAGATGACGAGGTCGAAATATGAGTTGGTGTGTCTGTCTTTAAACTTCTGCACAAAAACCATATAAGGGCATTAGACTGTCAGATTTAATACTTAATTCGAGTTATATCTTGCAAAACCTTTCTGGTATCTAAGTCTATGTGGTTATACATTTTAGCAAATAATCAAAACTCAATAATCATAGAGAATTTGGTAGCAAAATTTGTTACAGAACGAACATCACGAGAAGAGCTTTGGCTTAACGTATGTCACGTGATATCCGATTCTATTATAGAATTTTTCATAAGCACTGAATGGCGTATTGGCTCATTGGACTGTCATATCTTCCTTTTGAGCACAGTTTTCCTTCTTACTAGAGCTATAAAAGTAAGATAAGTATTAAATAAATTAAAAAATTACCTTAATTATTTACTTTTGCTTGATAACGTTCATTACTTTAATCGCTTTCTTCGTTTCTCTCCACATTCAATAAACTCTAACAAAAAATGAATGACTATTTTGAACGATTGGCTCATTCAGCGATAAGGCGGGGCTGAGATCTTCTCTTCGAGGTCGATCTATATATATTATATTAAGTATAAAGTAGTTACATGCACAAAAGACAGAGGCAACGTATTGCATCAGTCAGAAACTTCGCGAGAAATCCATGACCACCCATCTTAATCAAGTTAAGGCAATTGAAATCTCTCCCTACTCGGACAAAACGCGCGCGAAGACCGTGATCTTTTAGTATTCGGAGCGTACGCTCGAGCTAACAGACAGTGTAATCCAGGGAACTACATTCCCGAATTCATTCAGCAGAAGTCATTCGCAAACGTGCCCGGAATGCCAAGGCGAGAGTAATCGCCATTTCTGTCCCGCGGGTTCCCGTTCAATGTCACCTTCGCGAGAACGGAAAGGATCCTGTAATAGCTCAGCGAGAGTGGAAGTCCACTCGAAATGAGATTCCTGAGAGAGAACCGGCTTTTTAAGAACCGAGGCTCTGTTGGATCGGAGAAGTACAAAAGACGTTTATAAGAGAGTTAATGAATCGAATACTTTCACTGAACGAATGCGCAGACTGAATCGATCGGGAGGAAAAAGAATCGATTGGACGAAAGTAGTCGTTCACTTTCACGCTAGAGATGATTGCAGACGGTTTCAATTACTCTTTTCGTAGTTGTTTCGGAAATGTGCGCCGAATGCGCTCCGAAAGAGGGAACGTACAGTGATTAATAAGTTATGATTTTCTAGAATACCGAGTGATTTAGATGTCGCGCGATCATAAGTATTTCAGAGAGCGTTCTTAATTAAATGAACCATTAAGAGTTATTATCTGATTCGGAGCTAACTGGAAACTAAATCTGACTTCATTTCAATTCAAAGACAACTTTTAGATTTAATCATTACAGTTTTTATTCCATTGCTACATTACATTTACTACATTACTTCGTTATAATTATGAAGAATTCCGTTTAGATTTGGATCTGAGAAGAAATTAAATTTAAATGTAGATGTACTTTTAACTTTATTGATCTATTCACTGAATTAATACTACTGTGGAACTATAAAAATAGTATTACGATTCGGATTTTTACATACCATCTTAATTTACAAAAATAACCATTAGAAATAATTGTTACTGATCATTATTTCCGTTTTTTTTACAAAAGAATAGCAAGTCTAAAATATTTTTACCCTCAAAAACAAGTGTAATGTTTTCTGTCTTTTCAATTAATAAATATATTTCAGTTAAATGAATGAAAAAAATCGTTAAAAGCAATGTGTGTGCGTGCATCAGCGAAAGCTTTAAAAATATATATTCCTGTAGAGTTTAAACGCTTTGATGATCTTGTAAGAAACGCTTATTCAACACTATATATAAATGTTTTGAATACCAGTGGCTTTTTCAATTCATTTTTAAAACTAGTATTTAGCTTTTAGATCATATTCTTTTGACAGCTGAATGTATCTTTTTGTACTTCTGTTAAACGACTTTTAAGTTCCTTTTTTAAAATTCTGCAGATTCTATATACTGACTTTGGAGGACAACGCCCCGGGATACTTCTTCCTTTTTCCATAATTAATTGATCATTAAAGGGGGTCAGCACTTAGCCCTTTAATGATTAGTTGCTTATGATTCCAACTTGGACCAATGATTCCCAAACTTGTTTGTTGTCACTTATGACGTCAAACGAGGCAGAAACTGAATTTGAGTACTTCCATTTCAAAGTGATTGAAACACACGATGTTTATTATCAAATATATCGATTAATCGCTACATGCGTCTGAATCTAAAGATTAATGTTATAACTATTAACTGCTGCGGATCAGTCGGGTCCGAGTTCGTAGTAGAACTCAAAATGAGGATCCGACTTCCTGATATTAGGGAGATCTCTTTCATCAGCGTAAGCAAGATTGCGATATCATTGTTGATAACTTCTTCTCTCTCGCTACGTCTAATAACCCTGAGGCCGAGGTAGCCTAATTGTCTCGACCACGAACTCATAGCTGGTGTTTTTTTCAATCAAATCGTGGGTTCGAGACTGTTGGTGTGATGTGGAAGTTTAGAGAGAGAGATGCTAGCTCAGATATCGTCCTCGTCACTTGACAGAGGAATAAAATTACGAGGTCTGTCGCCAACAGTTCTCGTGTTGTTTTCCAGCGCGAGATTGATAAACAATCAATAAATCAATGCTTCTAAGTGCGATATTAATCAATCAATTAAAAACAATAACAATCATATCATCAAATTAAAAATCTTACTAGGGATAATAGCCTTTGTTGCTCTATACCTCATAACATCAATCAATCAATCAAATCTTAGTATATAAAAATTTTAATCCGCAATCTTAGTCAACACAGTTCAATAATTTTATTCTAATTTACATAATTTATGTTTCACTTATTGGAAAAAAGATTCTCAATTCAAACAACAACATAGTTAAGTCCCCAAGGATTTGTTGAAGAAAAATACATGATAGAACCCTGTTGTAACTGTAACTTTATTTACCGAGAAACAACCAAGTGGTTGGTTCAGTTCAAGACTGCGGAATAGAATAATAGACTGCTGTACGTTAAACTAAATTGGAATAAAAGAATTCACGCACCGCGGCTTGTTAAGAAGTTAAGAGAGCGAGATATATTAGGATTAATGCATAAACAAATTACTCAACTGTGTTTTAAAATGTGTTTAGACACATTTGTGGTTGGGCGACTCTGTGTAAAGTAAGCGAATTAATCTGTTATTCTAGGGTTCGGGGTACATTTTATAAACATGCATTGTTCGAGACTTTCTCACTCTGGATTTTATCCAGTGGATTTCGGCTTAATTACTTTTGCGGCTCACGAGAAATCTAGGATCGAGAAGTTGAATTGGATGGAGAAGGAACCATAAAATATGATGCTCAAGTTTCGCGAAAACAGGATTCTGATGTATTTATAAAATTTGCCATATCTAACAAAAATTACAGCTCTGCGGAAATGAATTTTTGAAGGAGAGATTCGAATCATGGAAACAAAGTGATATCGGAATTTTTTTTTAAGTAGTAACGCCTATTTTTGCCATGGAGTAACTTCTCATAATTTGATTTAACTATGAGAGTGATTCAAAAAATTCTTGCGTTTGAAGATAGTAGGCATCATTGGTGTAAATTGTTTTTACCATTGGGATCTTGATCAAAATTTAATTGCTGCCGCGTCGAGTTACTGTCGCTGAGACTTGAATTCCTCGTTATGTAGTGGAAATCAAGCAAAAATCGAAACATTGGGGTGCTTCTGGTGAATCTATTCCAAAGAAGGCGAAGATGGTCTCATCAGCCCAAAAAATTAAAGGGAAGAGGTTTTGAGGTTAGAAAAGCCTTATGATCACAAATAAGAGTAACTGAGACCTAGTCCAGAGAGTTATGATGCTTATTAAAAACAAACCATTTTCGATGTTACGAGCGCCATCTCTTGGAATTTCTAAGGACTTATTGAACGATCTCCGTATGATTTTATTGTATTAATTTTTTCCGTGCTATGAATTTTATTGATACGAGTATATTCAATTAAAATGTTCAATGTTTGTGTATAATTTTATAATAACCTGAATGACAAAATGCATTGGAGGGTATTTATGTCGCCTACACAGGAGATTCTGAATGTGTGTAAACATTTTAAATATATTTTTTACTCGTTTAATTGTTTTTTCTAGTGATTTATCTTTGGAATCCCCTTTTATAACTATATTATTCTCGATAATGTTACAAAATTTCAAATCCGGCAAGGCCTCAGTCCCGAAAATGCCGGATTGAAGACCTACTGTATGCGAAACAGAATTCCTATATGCTGTATACATTCAGAATATTTTAACTCATATATATTATATTTTTTATAATCTTTCGATTCTAGTCTAATGAATTGCTGCGGTATCCTAGCGGTCCTGGTCGGGAACACGCGACTGGCGTTGTTTCCCTCAAATCGTGGGTTCGACTTCTAATGTCACTAAAATCCCTCCTGGCCGATGCGCGCTAAATATATCGAACTCTAAGTCCTCCCGTTGGCATGCTGTTGAGGGAAGTTCCAGTTAAGGTGTCATCACTTGACCGAGGTTCAAAATGATCAGGTCCGTCGCCAATAGCCCTCGTGTTGCTTCTGAGTGCGACGTCAATAAATGATCAAAAAACCAAATCAAACCAGTCTAATAAGTAAAAATGAGATCATAAGGCAAGTGAAGTTACGAAGGAAATCAACCACAAAGGATTGTAAATAATAATAATAATAATAAAAAAGACCTGCAAATTATGGGAGAAAGTGAAGGGACCTAATTTGTTTGAGAGAGAGCTGTGAAAAGGCATAGATTAATAGAATTCCGCCGTCGAATATCTTATGACTTTCATCACCGATGGCTATTTACCAGGCAAATAAAAGTGATGATATAACAGCCCTCTTAGATTAGATCATGATAGCTTAATCATTTCTGTTACTATTTTTGGCTCCCTTCATAACAAATGGACGAGTTTATCACCGATGAATATCACTTTCTGACAATATTTCGGTATATTTATCATATACTTATGATTGAAATTTTTTTTTCTAGTATTTAATGAAAGCATAAAATATTTCGTCTTAAAAATATTTATTATGGTAAGACCATTACATTAGCTTCAAATATAAGTTAAAAGCTCTTTTTGAAAGAAAAAAAAAAGAGCTTTATATGTGGGATATATAAGTTTTTAATATATGTGGGATCACATGTTTGACATTTTACTATGTGCAAAAATTTTGGGTTCTTATCTGTTTTAACGACAACTGATGATGAGTCGCCAAGCGACCAAGAAATATCGCCAAGTAGTTTTATCAAAAGCTAGACTTAACGAGTTTGGCGACGACTTGGCGTAATCGTTATTTGACGAGCGCCGCTATAACAGACAAGTACCAAATTTTGTTGTTTTGGCAGAGTTTTAGGTCTACATCTTGTTTATTATGATAAAAGTAAATGTACTTCTGAGAGAAAAATACTCAACTTTGTATCGTGATCTTAATTAGATACGATTTTAAAATAGGGAGTTGATATGGGGAAGACTCAAAAAGTACTTGTGTTTGAAGACAGATGGCCTCATGAAGGTAAATTGTTGTTTCCACTGCGCGCTGCTATCTGTTAAACGCAGCCGAAGCAAATTTGACATTGATTCATAAGTTAGTTTTGATTTAGTGATCATTTGTTGCCAAATTAAAAAAAAACCTTTTCTGCTGTCACGTCGTGTTGTCACCGTCGATAATTAATTGGTTCATCGTTATACACCGGAAACCAACCAACAATTAAAACAAAGGTTGCTGCCGGTGAACATTTTCCAAAGAAGGCGAGGAGGATCTCATTGGCCGGAGAAGCTGTGACGAAGTTTTTAGATGCAAAAGGCGTCATGACCATGAATACGACAAACTGAGACAGTTGTCTAGTTAGTCACGATATTGATTAAAAACAATCAATTATCGATGCTGTGGGCACCATCTCTTGGAATTTTAAGGACTTATTGTACGAACCTCGTATCTTAGAAAACGTAAGAAAATACATATAGCATTGTTTATTACTTTTTATGGGTTCTTTAATAAAAAAAATAGGTTTGTGATAGAATAAACCTTAAATATCCGTAAGAAAAACACAAAACCTCTCATTTGAATTCGAACACCATGAATTTCAGGACACGTTACTGTCAGTGTCTTTATACCAAATTTAAAATGCTTTTGAAGAAATATTTATAAATTGTTGCATTATTAAATTTTTAGCTCTTTTTATGAATATTTAAATTTATCCTTATAATTTAAATTTTTAAATAATGTTTTTGAAAACTACTTTGATTTAAACATACAAAAAAGAATTTGATCCTGGTAGTTTTATGTTGAATGATTGAAAAAGGGGGGAAAAAACTTTGCAATTAAAAAACATACTGGGAAATACCTTTTCAGTCACGAAATTTCTTAAATAAATTACCAAAATAATGAAACATTAAAGTTTTATTTATTATTTTTATCATACGGTGTGAAAAGAATAATTTTTAAATGATGTTGCTTTAAAATAACGTTCTAATCACAAGGAGGATTTTGTATTTAAAAAAAATGTAATTTTGAGAAAATATTGGATACAATCCAAATACGAAGAGAGACGTATCAAAAAGAAACAAGTTCTTATTCATGAAAAGGACGCTAGAGGACGGAAAAATTACTCCTGTTTGATTGATTGATTGTTTATTAACATCGCATTCAGAAGTAAATCAATGGCAATTGGCGACGAGCCTTGTCATTTTATTTCTTTTTGAATAGTTCTTGCTGCTTATCATAGAAAGCTGTTTATACATTTTTTAGCCACAATTTTTTTTTCGTCTCTAATTTTTACCTTTTCGTGTTCTATTTCCCCTTAATGTTCAGAGACTGTTCAGCCCAGAACATTTGTGGGAAATAGGGACAAAGTGGTGCATGTCATACGTAAGAGGAATGGAAAGTTTTAACATAGTCTGCAAATTTGGAAAATGAGATTCGGTTCGAGAAACCTTTCCGTAACTTGATTGTGATTGAAAAGGAGGATCTCGCCTTCAAAAAGTTTATTCTGTCTAGTCTGATCATGGATTAGGTGACCTCTGCCTCCAACACGCATGCGCTGTGTTGACCTTTGAATTGCAGAAATATAGATGGTATGGCGAAGTTCAGAGGAGATATATGTTAATTTCGCGTCGAGTAAAACTGCCACGGGGGATTCCAAAGAAATCTTGAAAGTAATCGAATCAAAAT
Organism: Nephila pilipes; assembly: GCA_019974015.1. Taxonomy (NCBI): domain Eukaryota; kingdom Metazoa; phylum Arthropoda; class Arachnida; order Araneae; family Nephilidae; genus Nephila; species Nephila pilipes. The sequence goes on from BMAW01119123.1 coordinate 18,476, forward strand.
TCAATTTTTTAAGGATTGACTAAAAATATGTTTTTATTTTACAGAATTAAATTGATTTGTACGAACGTTGTTGTTTAAAAAAAATATTAGAAAAATATTTTTATTTAAATCTCTAATAGAGTAATAGAGTTTTTACTTTGAATGTAATTTGTTAAGGAAACTTTAAAATATGTATTTGAAAAATGAATTTATCTCTCTATTAAGTAATTCTTAACAGAAAGTTATTATTTGAATCACCTGTCTTTGTCTTATTTCCCTTCCCCATTTGGATTCGACGGTTGCTAGTAGTGGAGGTCCAATCCATGGTAGTGTGGCGTCTTGCAAAACTACCACCATGCAAATTAACCGGCAGTTGTAGAAAAACGAATCGGCCGTGGGTGAACAAAAGTGAATTCACGTCCTTCTGTAACAGTTATATAAAGAGTAACTTCAACTGCGATATTCGCTTATGATGCCGGTTTCTACTTCGCGACCTTTCTTCAACTTTTATTCTAATAACTGTCGTCAGCTAATATTTTTCCTTTTCTTAATTTAAATTACTATAAATGTTTTTAATAAATCATTATTGATAAAAATGTGTGTGATTGATCTTTAAACTTTCTGATCAGGAGTTAAAAAGGTAACTTCTACAGTATCACTACAGATCTAGTGCAAAGTTGACTAAACGAAGAGAAATTATTAGAGTCAAATAAACCGAATGATGTATTTGAAAACACCATATATATATACACGCATAGCAAAGAGAAATAATGTATTTTAGTGAAATAATGCGATGCATTCCAATGTGTTAGATCGGCTTATATAACCTTGCAGTGAAACAGCAATTCTATCTATAATGGAAGAAATACGGTTATTTTACAATTTATTAATAATATTGATTTTATTTAATTGTTTTATTGAAGATTATATTTAAGCTAATGATCAAGAGATGAAGATGACAATTACCTTACTCTCCAAACTTCCACACCGTGCTGAAGGAAATCTTTAAAAATTAAATTAGAGTTAATGCGCAACAGAGTCACATTATTCCAAAGCAAATTTATTGGTGTTGATAAAACATAAACCTGTGTTATCTATCTCTATTAAGAAGCTCTTCATTTTACCAGCAAGTTATCGCGGTAAAAAAAAAGAGATAATGCAATTACGACAGAAAATATTTCTTATGTATTTTAAAATCAAATAAATGAAATTCTATACAACATTATAAGAGGCGGTCATCTATTTTTCAAATATTTGAAAGAAAATGCGTAACATCCGGTCAGTTTAAGATATTAAAAAATGCATATTTTGTCCACTTTTTTGTTGTTGTGAGCAATACCAAAGCAAAACTATTTCTATAAAAATAATATCAATTAGTCTTTCGATTGTTTGTTTTTTAAGCATTTCAATTTCTAATATCTCAAAGTCTTCTACGAAGATTATTTTTTTATACTTAAAATGTCCGAATAAAAAGCTCTTGCCCCATAAGTAAACACTCATTTCAAATAAAAAAAACTACATTTCACTGCATTCTGAAACTAATTTTGATGATAAATTACTACATTAAAGTACATACAATTATCATCCATTACGTAGAAAAGTTAATGAAATTTTTGGGGCCATCGTTCTTTATTCTTAAAATAATTCAGTTATGATTTAAAGCTCATCAAATTTTTATATTCAAAGAAAAGATGAAAAGAATATATCGTTCC
>BMAW01119128.1:4218-27830 GCA_019974015.1 Nephila pilipes
ATATACATGTTGTTAGCTTCTGTTTAAATTTCGAAGTTTTTACATTGGTGCATCACTTGTTATTATAAAAAACACTTAAATATTTTCTTACGTTTTGTAAATAAATACAAATGATTGTGATACATGGCTTGAAACTTAAACTTCATGTATCTGTATAAATCATCCATTTTTAGAGTTAAAGGTTCAAATTAACTTCTGAATAAGTGTAACTGTTATGTTTTGAAGAGCTTTTTTTCAGCTCGTTTTCTTCAAATATACATTTTACTTCAAAATTTTTTTCTTCTTTATTTGAGTATAGTTATTTGAGCATTATTAAAAAAAAAAAAAAAAAAAATTCTTCTTTTTGTGTTTAAGAGGGCTTTCCGTTGTAATTAAAGTTTTGAAAATGATTTACTGTGACAGAATAAGGATGTAAAGAATTGTCGAAGCAAAAATTAGCAGAATACTATCAAAATATACGAGGTGTGTCTATTAAATAACGAAACTCACGCTGCTACAGAAGAAGTACGCATGCGCCAAATTCCAGCGACCAACAGCTGTTTAGCGTGAAGCTTTCTCTCTCGAATGCAATGCCTTTCGTTTCTGTAAACCAATCCGTATACCCGAAGCCATCGTTCATATTAGAGGGTTTTTTTTTCTTTTCTTTTTGTTTCGCTGGAAAAAATGGTAAGTGAACAACGAATTGTTATTTCACACGTAACTTGGAAAAGCCGCTGCTGAAACATAATTTATTGAAAGAAGTGTATGGCAATGAATGTTTATCATGGGCACATGTTTTTTAGAGGCTTAAGTATTTTCAAAATGGCCGAGAAGACGTTGAAGATGATTCACGCCCTGGCTGCTTTTCCACATCAAAAACGAATGATAATAGCGAAAAAAAATCGAGAATCTTTTTCGATCTGACCGTTGGTTAAGTATTCGTACTATTGCTGAGACTATAGGAATTGACAAAGAATTCGTTTGGGAAATTTTTCCACTCAGATAATGCGCCGGCTCATTCCACATTTCCCAGTATTAAATAATCCACCTTATTCGCCGTATCTAGATCCATGCTACTTCTATCTGTTTCCTAAGGGGATATTTACATTAAAAGGAACAAGATTTGGGTTGTTGAAGCTGTGAAAGAGAATGCGGCACGCATCCTGAAGGAGCTAACAGAAGATTTCCAACACTGCTTCGAACAAGGAAAGATTCGCATGGAGCATTGTAGGGATAGAGATGGAGTGTACATTGAAGGTGATAATAAGTAAATATATATGACATCAAAAGAAAATGTTTTATAGCTTCAGTCTCGTTATTTATAGCCACACCTCGTATTTTCATTTTTTTTTAACTGCGTACTGATTTACGAAATTAATATTTTCTGGCCAATTTTGTAAAAAAAAAGCCATTTTCAATTTTGTTATTCAAGTCCATTTTTTTGCTAAATTTAAAGTAATGAAATTTAGCATGGTTTTTCTTACATGTTTGTGTAAAATTGCAAAACCCATATGTTAATTCTGGTAGATGGTAAAAATTTTGTTTTATTCGGATTTCTTGAGGGTTGTTTCAGACAACACTATGTTTGTCGTTAAAAAAACAGAACCCCCTTTAATTTTTTATTTATTTATTTATTTATTTTTTTGCAACGCATTGCACAACAGTATTTCATTGCTTTGACTTTTTGTTTTAGGAAATTTAATTCATTCGTTTAATTTCAAGTTAGCGCTGTGATACAGTAGTTTTTTTTTTTATATTTAAAATGTGATGGGAATTAACTTTTATTTAAAGAAACTATCGTGTGTTGCTGCAGGAGATAAATAGTATAGAATTTTAAACATTAAAAAAGTGCATCTAGAGGCATTTATTACAAAACTGCTAAAATTGAATTCTATTGTTTTGGTATTTAACGAAATATTTTCGCAACTCCTCTCTATTCGGAAACCGAATTTTACAGACTTTTAGAGCTTAAGATAAATATGTGCTTAAAATTTACGAATTAACACGAGGGTCTCGTATCAATGTAATAAGAAATCTAAAATATTTTTTTTTTATGAAAAAAAAATGATGGGTGTATGAAAACTAATTAATCATGCAGATTATTAAATTGAATGCGATGCATCAATAAAAAAAATTATGCTGTTTTGATTTACATTAAATATTCACCGTAATTGTTAAAAAGAAATATTTTATCAAATGGCTTTTCCTCGGAAGTTGCGTGTGTCTAAAATGTCATCTGAAAAAGTAAAAACTATTTTAGGCCGTTTCAATAGTTGACATTTATAAAAAGTAACAACATGTGAATATAATATCTGATGATACACACATAATGAACAGTAATCAATAAAAAAAAATCAAATCGTATAACTTGACCCAAGCATCATCTGATTTCGATCAATAGATAACGAAAAAGAAGTCATTCAATGCTCAATAACAACAATAGATTGTCACTTTTATTTTCGATTAAACATGTACTTTGAAGTATAATTGAATTAGTATAAATCTATAAATGTTCCTTAAAATTGCATAAATTATTCGTTTCCCCCCCATATTAACGGAATGCTTTCTTTTTTTATTCAAAGCATTTTACTATCCATAAAAACACGTGTATGTTAAAAAAACATTTAAATATTCTTTTCATTATAGATGCATTTAAATAAAATAATTTATATTGAATATGGTGTTTCATATAATTTCTGTAAAAAAGGATCATTCAGGTAATATCTATAATTCTTGAAATTTAAATTTGTGATTTCCTCAGATTTTTTTTTTTTTTAAAGAAAGACTTGTTAAATATTACTCATAACTAATAGTTTTCAAATTTTTATTCTAATTAATTAAAACTTGTAATATAGGCAGTGTATGTAATTAAATTCATTCTTAAAAAAAATCTTTGACTTGTTATTTAATAATACAAACTGATAAAATGTAACTGATTTGCTTCACAAAAAGAAATTTAAATCACTTACTTGTAATGGTAAGATTGTGCATGTAAGTATAAGTAGTAATTGCATTTAGCAAAGTGGTTCATTTGAAAAAAAAAAAAAATATTTCGATTATTTTGCAATTTAACGTAGATAATGAACTGAGGAGAGTAAAACACATTTAATTGCATATATAACTAGAAAGTGGATTAAATTCATTTTCTTACTAAATTTCGAGTAATAATTCAAGCATTTAATTTTTAATGTAATAAAACAACCTATGCTATCTTTTGTAAGACGAACTTTCTATTGATTTGTTAAGACTGTTTTTTATTATCTGGAAGTGTTTATGTTTGGCCATAAAATGTGAATAATTTTTTAAAAAAATTGACATCGCATTAAAACAGAAGTAAATAAAAACTCTTTTTTTTTAGATGAAAACAATGGTTAGAGTTTCTCAAATCCCTTATTTTATTTATTTCTTGTGAAAGGAAATTTATTAGTTTAATAGCTGTTCTTAAAAATATTTTCATGATGATTCAGTAACAAGACAAGCATTTTAATGACATTACGAAGAAATTTATTTAATAGCTTTAGTAGTTAAATAGCTTTAACAATTTATTTAATAATTTTAATTTCTTTATATTTGTCCGATATAGTTATGATAAAAAGAAATTATAGTTTAAAATAGAAGAAATTTATCTTCAAATATTTATTACCAATCAATTTTAAACTAAGTAATTGGTGTTTTGTAGGAAACGCAGTATTCTCTAAATTGACAAGAATTTGAAATTTTTACTTTTTAAACGTTCTCCGTTCCAAAGTCATTTTACTCACCATTGCTTATATTGCAATTAAAAAAAAAGATTCATAAAATCAGACATTTTATTTGAAACACACCTGTAACATGTATTTAAATTTATGATTTCAAAAGGTGTTCATTTATTTCTTTCATCCATTGTCGCTCCTCAACTAGGTTGACATGCTTTGCAGAAATGAAACATTTGGCATTGGATTCTGATATTGGCGAAATAATTGCTTGGATCAGTAACCCTGAATTCTGCTTGCCACATTTGCTCGTTATTTCCTTGTGAGCATTCGCCCTCTTTAACCAGTTACGTCATCCGAGGTCATAACAACACGTTTAAAGAAGGCTGTAATTTAATATATTACAATTTTCGCCTGAGTAGTGTGAGGCAATTGTTTTAAACTTGAATTTCAAATTTGAAAAAGGTATAATTTATTTTTAACTTTTTTTTTATCTTAGTAAATTTCGCTGGCCCACAACTGGCGGCTAAAATGCACTCCAACATTTTTTTTTCTATTTATAACTTTTTATTCGTGAATTTTTGAAATATTAGAACCCAGGTAATTGAGCGAGCAATCTATTTTTTTTTTCAGAAGTGAAAGTTTTTTCAATACACGAATATCTTTGTAGTCACCTACTTTTGTAAATGTGCACTTTACGGTTTTCTAATTTAGAAATAGAAGTGAACTTTACACATTTTTAACATGGCCGAATATATTCACTGCGCAATATTAATTTCAAAGATTTTTTTGGAAAAAAACAGTAACTAATAAACAAGTATTCAGAACATTCTAGAGGAAAGTGAAATATTATGATATCTGTTGAATTAAAAAAATAATTTAAGGGGGATAATCGCCTTTGTTCTTTTTTCTATAAACCCAGCCGATCAATTAATATGGCCGTTATATACAACGATTCTAAAATCGGCGCAGTCAAAACTTGCCAATTTGACAATTTTTAAAATCGCACGAAGGAGACACTATTTTATGTGCTCTTTTTTTTTTTTGGTACTTTTATTGCATAAGCATACAGTTTCGGAGTTTAGTTTCATGCTTATAATTGTTTCCTATTTTTGTTTGTCTTAATGCTTTTTTTTTTTTCACGTTAAAAAATTTTTTGCTCATTCATTTTAAATTTTTCTGTTGGTCAAAAGCTGTTAGAGAATTTCTGAAATGTGATCATTATAATGATCGTGATTGCATGTAATTACTGATAAATTATTGTACGCGGTTTAAATGTACATACTAATTTTAACATGTAAACTCAATTTTTTTTGTATGTTTGTAATATAATAGTATTTATATGAATCTCCTCTGTTTTAATCATTTAATAAGTATGCCTAAGAAAATCTTTAATTTGCATAAAGTTAATTTATAATTGATTAGACAGGATTGAGGGTTGGATCCTATTTTAGGTGGGTTTGAGTAGTCCAACATAACAGGGTCCTGCACTGTAAAATTATTTCACTATACCAGAATTGAGTACATAACTTAAGAGTAGAAATAGAATCATAGGTTTTAAGTCTTAAAGGCAGCATTTTTTTAATGAATACAAAAAACTTCTGAGAGCGAAGAGTTTTTACCTTCAAACATATTAAATATTTATCTGGGAACGGAAGGGAGTATACAGGTGCATTATTTTTTTCAGTCTCTTATTATATCCCTGTAAGTGTAATAATATATTTGTTTATGATCATCTTACATAGCCAATGAGAGATGACACCTTTCGTGATAAGATTTTTTTTTTGTCCAGGACTGCTTAAAGATTTTAATCCAGAGAACCAATATTAGTTGCATTGAAATTTCACTGTTGATGTCAATGTATTTTAATATTAAATTTAAAAACAAAATACATGTTTTTCCTTGGAAGCTTTATGGGATGATTTTTTTTCTGCCCTTGAAAGGAGAGTTCTATTTGTTCTCTGATACTTATTCTCTTCTCTTTCTTTATAAATTTCTTACTCATTTTAATAATATGAACAATAATTTATATATTTAGTACCATTTTTATTATATTATGTGTTTGGACACTATGCAATAAAATACTGTTACAATCTAACTGATGCTAATTAAAATCTACAAAAAAATTACATTAATGTCAGTGAAGTTTAATTCGTGATGATTTATATATAATTCAAGCTATTTATCAGTTTTAATTAACTCGTGTTTCATGTTTTCAATGAAAAAATTACTGTTGGAATATTATACTTCTTGAGGGGTATTTGAAATTCAATTAATTCTAATTATTAATATTGAAGGTGGAGTTTGGTAAATGTTTTTTGGTATGATGTATTTTTTTTTAAAAAAAATTAATTTTAATTATTTATCTTTGTTTATATAAACAAGGTACTTGCAATATTATTTCAGAGTTGCCTTCATGGCAAAACTATATTAGAAAGTGTAATTAATGTTTGAAACGAAATCTGCCCAAAATGTAAAAGAATGGATTTAAGTATTTCACAAGAGACAGTGCAATTTATTTTCTTTTTTAAAGAAGAAAATTTGGCGGATAAAATGTCATGAAGACAGAAAATATTTTTGTAATTCATTCCTTGATATGTAAATTTCTGAAAATGAAAAAACAAAAAACAAAAACGTAATTATATTCTTGCATACAGTAACGTCTTTTCATATTTATTTGTTTTTTGAATTTTTTAGCATCTATTGATGATGTCCAGTACAATAACTTGAATAAGAAAAATTTTGAATATTAAAATGCTATAAATGTTATTTTATACTTCGGATCATATCAGTAAACCTCATAATAAAAACTGTTTTCGCAATACATGTTTTTTAAGTGTATTTCAAAATAATAGAATAAAACTTAAGACTTCTGAGGTCAAATAGTAAATTTTTTACTCTATTTTTACTTCATTGCCCATAAAAGCTAGTATTTCCAATATACATAATAAAATATCTAGAAAATATGTGATTTTTCAATGAACTCTAAAATTAAATACTATTTATTTTACAGCATTTATATTAACTATTGTAACTTTGTTGTTCGCACTGACCTCTACTTTAAAATGTCTTGTTGGTGATTTTCTTATAAATTTTTAATCAATATAGTGGGAGAAAGTTTATAACATTTCCAATTTCAATGAAATGTAAATATCCAAAATCTTGTCAAAGGGAAATAATAATAACAAAATCATGAAAATACATAATAAAAACAAAGAAATAAAGCCATCCCAACCTTACAGAAATTTGATAAACGATGCCTCTTTAACATACGAAGGACATTTTATTACTATAATTATTGTTACTTTCTTTCTGTATTTTGTCTGGTACATACATATTTTTTATTCTTTTCTGAATAAGTACACAGCAAATTAAATATTACCTCCTGATGATCTAAGTTCTGAGTAAAAAAAAACCCGTGTGGTGACCGGGAGTGGCAGAATAGTACCACTGTAGCTCATACATGTCGTAAGAGACGACTAAAATGGGTACCCAGCGTCTAGGGGAATAGCCGGACACCCTGCCCCTGGGGATTATATCATGGGACCTCAGGACTTGCCTTCTTCAGGTAAGTATGGGCATCATGACCCCGAGGCACCCTAGATATCTTTTTATTTCCTATGGGGTTTATTGTCTTTGGTAAACACGGGTGACGCCCCTATGATACCCTAGCAATTCTTCTCTATTTTCGACCCTCCTTCTTGTCAACCTATTTGTGTCTAATCTTCCATTTTTTTCACGTCAAGACCACAGTTAAATCATTTTTGGCGCAACATAGCCATATCTGGCTCTTGCGCCAACAAACTTTAACTTCTCACTTGACACTTTTTGTCGACTAATTTATTTTTATAGTTTTTAAGTCTAGATCACAGATTTACCTTGTTTGGCGCAGTATGGCCACATCTGGCTCTTGCGCCAATAAACTTCGCTATCACTCACTCACTCACTGAGTAAAAAAACCTTTAGATGTGAGCTGAATTAATTTTTGGATGTGTAAAGTTTTACAAATTTTAATGACTAATTTTTTTTTGTGGCAATTTTCTATTGATTTGGTATCAATTCACAAATGTGTGTGAATATTCATTCAATTACTACAATGATTTTAGTGAGAATTTTTTTAAAAAAATTTTGTGCAAATAATAAGTGAAGAGCTCTAAAAATAAATTTATTTTAAGTTTTGTATAACTTTCTTCCTTATTTCTAAAAAATTAATTACACATTATAATTTTTAAAAATTTCTGAAATTTTTGAGTTTTTATCACAATTTCAACTCGACCCGTGTGGTGACCGGGAATGACAGAATAGTCCCACTGTAGCTCATGCATGTCGTAAGAGGCGTCTAAAACGGGTACCCAGCGTCTGAAGGTATAGCCGGGTACCCTGCACCCTGGGGGTTATATCAGGATACCTCAGGAACTTGCCTTCTTCAGGTAAGTACGGGTATCATGACCCCGAGGTACCATAGTGACATTTTTCTTTCCCATGGGGTTTACTGTCTTTGGTAAACACGGCTGATGCGCCACAGGATTACCTTAGCGATCCTTCTCTATTTTCGACTCTCCTTCTTGTCAACCAATTTTTGTCTTTTCTTCCATTTCTTCACGTTTAGACCACAGTTATATCTTGTTTGGTGCAGCATAGCCATATCTGACTCTTGCGCGAATAAACTTTACATTCACTCACTCACTCACATTCTTAGAACACAAGCCTATCTTATTGATTAAAGTTTAGAAAATCATATGGAAAAAAGCTTAAATGTTTTAATTCCAGATCTTCTTACAGATGGTTCAGTATAGCCTTATCCATATTTTGCATAAAAATGTTATTTTATTTTAAATTTGCTAATGTTTTGTGCAATGATTTGATTTGTTAACGATTTCCTGTGTGTAAAGTAAACAATTTATTGTTTTTCTGAAAAACATGATTTTCTTAAAAAAAAAATTTAAAGTTATAACTTTAATGTAATTTCTATTATATTCTTTCCTAAGAATAGTTTAAAATCGCGATATTCAAAATAAATTTAGGCTTTAAAAAGTAATGTATCCTAATTATTATATAAGCATCTAATTTTGTTTACTATCATTACCCTAGCGATCCTTCTCTATTTTCGACTCCTTGTCAACCAATTGGCTTTTTTTCCCCATGGGGTTTATTGTCTTTGGTAAACACGGGTGACGCATTCCCTGGATACCCTAGTGATCCTTCTCTATTTTCGACTCTCCTTCTTGTCAACCAATTGTCTTTTTTTTTTTATTCAATTTCTTCACCTCTAGACCTCCTTGGTTAACCTTGTTTGGAGCAGCATAGCCACATCTGGCTCGTTACGTTCACTCGCATTCTTAGAACACAAACCTATCTTATTGATTAAAGTTTAGAAAATCACATGGAAAAAAGATTAAATGCTTTAATTCTAGATCATCTTACACATGATTCAGTAATATTTTACTGAATATGTTTACTGAGCCTTATCCATATTTTGCATAAATATGTCATTTTATTTTAAATTATTTGCTAATGTTTTGTGCAATGATTTAATATTCTAATGATTTCCTGTGTTTAAAGTAAATGATTTTATCGTTTTTCTGGAAAACTGATTTTGATAAAAAAAAAAAAAAATTAAAAATTATAGCTTTATTTAAAAAGATTTCCTTTAGTGTAATTTTTATTATATTCTTATTTAAGAATAGTTTAAAATCGATATTCAAAATAAATTTCGTCTTTAAAAAGTGATTTATCATAATTATTATACAAGCATCTAATTTTGTTAATGTCCAAACCAGCTAAATAAGTAAATGCATTGTATTTAATAACACTGTTTCATTGGAGATTTGTTCACATAAAAAAAATCTGGTTATCTTTTTATCATAAACGAAAATTATTGTAAGAAATATTATTTTTTTGAGTGAGCATAAACTATTAATTTTGAGTTTAAGAAAAAGATCTTATTTGTTTAAAAAATTAAATTGTACACCTCTGTGTTCCTTTTTAAATAAACAGGAAAGGAGATTTTTTGGATTTGTTTGGATAAAATGCTGATTTTTCTTTTTGAGATATTCGTGTCCTATTTAAAAATTTCTAACTAAACTCTAAAGGTACATGTTTCACAATTTGCGAAACAGTAATTAAGTTATAGGATGAAAAATTTTCAATTTTTATTACTAAAAACATGTCAAAAGTTTGTTATATATATATATATATATATATATATATATATATCACATTCACATTTAAGGGGCTCATAATATAATGGCTAAACCATTCATTTCTTTCTTTTTGCACAGTAAAAATCTAGAATTCTGAAACCTTTGACGAAAAAATAGGGTCTGAACTGCCGTATAAATATTTAGAAATATATTTGTCAAGAGTTTCAAATATATTTTCGTCTTTGTTATGATTTCTTTGTTTCATTTTTGAATACTCTAATTGTGTTTCATGTGTTCTGTTCCTGTTGATTTTTTTAAAGTACAGTCGTCATTATATATATATATATATATATATATATATATATATAATGTTTAATGCATATATATAATATACATATGCTTTCAATAATATAGCAACAACACTGTTTTCACTGATACAGTGAAGCCAATAGTGTTTAATTTTTTCACCCTATCACAAAATTGACCAAATTCCCTTTACTTTTAAAAAAAATCAGGCTTTTCTGATATGTGACCGGTACTTTGGAAATGCTGAGTGGTCATGGCTTCGGATTCGTGACCGACGGTTTTCGTTCAGTTGCGGGTTCGATCCTTGGCCGCCACTGACCCACCGTGTAGCAGGGGCTGATGCACGTTAAATTTGTCGGGGCCCAAAGTCCTCCCGATGGTGTGGTGTGGATGCTAGGAGAGGGGGTGCCAACTCAGGTGTCGTCCTCGTCACTTGAGCGTGGTTCAAAATTACGAGGTCCGTCGCCAATAGCCCTCGTGTTGCTTCTAGTGCGACGTTAATAAAAACTAAACTAAAAGAAACTAAATTGGAAATGCTGCAGTAGTAATATTGGTAATATTTTTATGGCCTTATTCTTACAATTTTTTATAAAATCCAAGAGGGAAATTACGAATGCTAAAAGCAGCGCTTTGTGCAATCACTGCTAAGAACCCACTGCAATTCATCTACTTTGTTATGACGTTGCATTGTAAAACAAAGCAGGCTTGTTCAGATCTGTAATCTGTGAACCCGTAATATTTGTCCATCGAGAGTTTTAAATTACCCTGTTCTCATACGTACTGTTTTGTCACAAATATCAATTAAGTATCTCGAAAAAAATTATTCGATCATTTCGAAATCTGTGTCATTTCTTTTTTTTTTTTTTTTTCATCCTAAAACTACAAATGGATTATCAGAACACTGGCATTACTTATTAATAAATCTCATTACAGGGTTGTAGAAAACGACTTTCACATCCGTGTGTTAAGGAGGACGAGTCTGTCCTTCCAAGCAAACTTTGTTTAAAGGAACAAATAATTGATATAGCTGTGATTATAATGGTGTTCGAAATTAAGAGAATTTGTATATTTTGTCGAATTTCATGAGACCTCAGGGACTTGCCTTCTTCAGGTAAGTACGGACATCATGACCCCGAGGCACCTTAGTGATCTTTTTCTTTCCCATGGGGTTTACTGTCTTTGGTAAACACGGGTGACGCACTCCCGGGATACCCTAGCGATCCTTCTCTATTTCCGACTCTCCTTCTTGTCAACCAATTTTTGTCTTTTCTTCCATTTCTTCACGTTTAGACCACAGTTTAATCTTGTTTGGCGCAGCATAGCCATATCTGGCTCTTGCGCCAATAAACTTTACATTCACTCACTCACCCGAATTTCATGAAATGAATTGAACGAAGTGTAAAAATACTGCTTCGAAACAAAGATGCAAATCTTATACGTCGAATATGCAAGGGTATATGTGTGTGGGGGTGACACTAGTCGAAAAACAGGATTTATAAGCGCATGTGCCAGAATCAGCATTTCGTTCACAAACCATTTCGCCAAATTTCTTGGTGTTTCTTGCAGCAATCGCTAAAATTAAAATTCAAACAGTAAAAATGAGTAACCATCACCGTTTAGATGATGAAATGAGGAGGCGAATTGTGGGTAAGCTGGAAGCAGGCCAGTCTCAACTCCAGATTTGCAGAGAATTCGATTTAACATCCAGCGTCGTGCCCAACTTATGGAAACAGTTTCAGGATACCGGTCCGTCGAGAGAAAGTCTGGGTAAGGTCATTTAAGAGCCACGACGGCCAGAGAAGGTCACCATTTGTCCATTACAGAGAGGCGTAACAGGGATGCTACAGCTTCTAAGGCCTCTCGTGAGTTGCATGCGGCCAAAGGAACCCGAGTTTCAAGGGTGACTTTCCAGAAGACCTCATGAGAGAAACCAGTTTGCAAGAAGACCTGTTGTTTGCTCCCGCTCAGTTTCTGCGAACAGAAGAAACCGCTTGAAATGGGCTACCGTTCTCTTCACTGATGAGTCCCGGTTCAGTCTAACCAGTGATTCACGCCGTACTTTCATATGAAGCGAACGAGGGACAGTATACCTGCCCTTCAATGTCCGAGAAATCGACCATTACGGCAGTGGAGGCTTGATGGTCTGGGAAGGCATCATGTTGGATTCCCGCACACACCTTCATGTCTTTGAAAGAGACACTGTGACTGCTGAGAGGTATAGAGATGAGGTCTTGGAGCCCTATGTCCGCCTTTTCAGGGGTGCAGTTGATCCTGATTTTTTGAATGGAGGACAACGCGAGGCCACATAGAGCTCATCTGGTATACGAATGTCTGGAAAGTGAAGATATTCGCTGGATGGATTGGCCATCCAGATACCAATTCTATAGAGCATGCCTGGGATGTTGTGGGGAGGACACTGCAATTCACAACCCCCCTTCGAGAACTATCCAAGACCTGAAAACAGCGTTGCTGTGCGAGTGGAACCAATTGCCAGAGGAATTAAACTCCCTTATTTCCAGCATAAAATCACTGTGCGAGGCCTGTATATCTGTAAGAAGGGACCATACCTCCCTATTAATCAATTTTTTATTCTATTCTGCGACTGCTGTTTCGTACCTTGCGACTCCGATGAGTGTTACGCACGATCATGCATGTGTATTATAACTGTTGAGTGTTTTTTTTTTTTTGTATTATATCAACCCTATGTACACACCAAATTTCATTGAAATCTGTCCAGTAGTTCTAGAGATAATCGACCAAATCGGAAAATTCTCTTAATTTTGAACACCAATGTGTACGAGATGTAATCTCTTTCGATAAACCGTTTAGCTTAGCAATCCAGCGTGAAAGTTTAACAGCTGAACGTTGTGTTGTGATATCTTGTGATGGTTTTTGCGATTCTTCATAGAACATCATCTCGTAGTCATTTAACAACACGACACTATCATGTCTCGCATCGTTTGCATAGCTCTGAATTGCCTTTGTGCCGTTAAAACTCTCAGCTAACCAGTTCATGAGACCATTGAACATACCATCATATTGTATGTATTATATTGAACATATAATAGGAAACTAATAATAGCTTCAAATGCTTCAACATATTTAATATCTGGACGACAGCTGATGTATACTAGGCAATATCTGCCAGATGCTGAGATTAGAACCTTATACATTGCTCCAGGTAAATATAAAAAAGAACGATTCCTTAATATTATTCGGACAAACATTGTTACTAAATTTCAAGCAATGTACTTTGCATGTGTGTTAGAAATGATGAAAAGTAAAGGATTTGAAAATAATTTTTATTGCTGATTCAGAAACAGATGTTGTAAAATAACATATTTGAAGCCTCTAAATGAAACAAAACAAAAAAAGTTAGCTTTTATTAAAGTGAATGCAAAAATAAAAACAAAACCTACTTTAAATAATCAATTACACCACCGCCCTGTTTCCCAATAAGCTCGAAAATACGGTTGTTCACAGACGAATATGAATAGTCAACTCCATTTTAAGTCAATGAATTGTTAAACGCTCAGTATTGCAATTTTTTGAGTCTCTTGTATCATAATGTTAGGTAACGGTTCACAAAAATTATGTAAATGATCTGTTCCAAATTTAATTCAAGTAACAGCTTAGCTCATTCTTAATAGTTCGATTTTATTTACTTTCAACCAGTCTTAGGTTTAACTTGAAAACTGAATAGAAGCCAAATCATATTGAAAAAAATAGTTTCTTTTGTCTACGTTTTCGAATGAATGGGAGCAATTTCTTCTCTATAATCTGGATATAGAGAAATCAGAAATAATCTTCGACGACGGAAAAGGCAGTTTCAATTTCCCGTAAGTGATATTGAACCCACATTATGAGCGATTCTCCTCCAAATCTCCTGCTGAAGTATTTGTGGAGGGGTAATTGGATGCGTAAGCATTCATTATACTTCAAATGACTCAGATCAGGAGGTTGCAAATGATCCAGGGCAGCTTAATATCTAAAATATCATTTATTTGTCATATATATTAGTATTGTGCATGAGAGTATCACTTCGTTCAGAAATAGCAACTGTGAAATTTGTAGATAGATATAGCTTGACTATTAATAGATGGACTATTTAATAGATGCAGCTTGTATCAAAAAGTTACGTTGCCAGTTGAATCATAGTGACGAAGAATAATAGTCAAGTATCTTCTTGGACGAATGCAAGCGAGATTCGATCATCCAGAAAACTGCAAATCTACTAGTATGATATGTCTTCTACTCAACCAGTATGAGCACAACAGGTTTGAGTCAATGTTGGAGAGAAGGAAATACATGCAGGCTCTAAATAGGAGTAAGACAGTTGACGCAAGCATCAAGATACCTTGCTTATAGGCTAGGGAAGGACTCTTTTTCATCTGGTATTTTTTCATCAGATTGCTGCATGGATATAAATACCAATACCGCAGGTTTGCACGCAGAATACTTGCAATTTGTATAACTGCTCGCATGCAGAAATTAATTGTTCTAAAGTGCTGCTTCGTAGCAATGCGAGAAGGTGCAAGTGGTTCATGGCATAGTGAAAAAGTGGCATGTAGTTTAAGAATGGCCGCCACATATGGATTATCTTCCTAGATCCCGTCCTTAACTAAAAGAATCCCAGTTTGTGTTACAGCAGCAGAAGATTTCACTTATAAGTGACATAGACATGTAACGGGCAATTGTTAACCATTTATGCTTTTAGATTCTCTCTGTTTCTCTTTGCGTTAACAGTAAATCTTTATTATCCGCGTAGGCATAGGACTAAAAATATTTTAGAATCATCTAATTTTAATAATTTTATTCCTAAATATAAAGTTCCTATAATATAAATGCTGTAATTTTTGTGCAAATGATTTTTTAACAATTCAGTTTAAAAACATTTATTGTCTGAGTTGTCTGGGAAAAACATTCATTTTACTGGTTATAAAAATTTTGAACGAAACATATTTGCAGTTGCGTGTTTAGTAGTTTATGGCTTCCTTTTAGCAACAAGCGTATTGATTTTGTAATATCTTTATAAGTTATTAAAATGTTTTGCATTTTTAAAGTAATTTTTAATAATTATGAAGTTAACTTTTATTGTCATTGAAAATCCATGTAATTGAAATTTTATTTGCTAGAATTTGTACTTATTTTTCTTTTGCAGGTATTACTAAGAGAATGAGTAGTTAATCTGTAGAAGAAAGAAAATATTGAATACAAAGATGCCGTTCCAACCTCCAATATTTCGAGATTTGTCTTCTTGGAGAACTAAGGAGACGTTTAATGAGCCTGCTTTTTCCAGCTACATTTGGGAAATATATACACCACAAAAAAATAGCTTGAGTTGTTCAATAATGTTGTCTTACCTAATTGCCACAGCGCATGCCCGAAACTCTGAAGAATTTGAACGACGACTCAGAAATCTTATAGGTGATATAAATGAGATCGTATTTAAGCCAAGATGCCTGAAATTCGAAAGAAGTGCTATTAAAGACTGTTTAATTGGGCTGAATCCATTTAAGAAAATATATACTTTTTCTAATGATATCTTGAAATGTTTGTTCCTAATATTTAAAAGAAGACTCAATAAAAGAAAGAAAAACAGATCATCTGGATCGGTGATAGACTTCAAACTGGAAGTTGCATCAAAAACGTTGAAATGTTTTATTCGAGTGTATACAATAGATTCATCGGGCAATAAAGAATTTACGTTATACCCTCGAGATAGCGGGACTTCAGGAAATGATTCAAATACAATCACTATTTTTTACCATTCCAATCCCAAATTAAAAAACAGGGAAACAAATATATTTGGATTTGGAATAAATGAAGAAATTGCCAATCTTTTGAGAGAAAAAGCCCTCACTTTCATTCTAATGAATGATAATGTCTTAAAAATGGATAGTCCTAGGATTAAACAAATAGTTGGCAGCGATAGAAATTTGCCAATTTGTCTTCTGAATAGTGATATGAAAAGTGTTATACCAAGAATCTATAAATCGCCATACATTTTAAGGAAATTGATCAACGCTGGATACATTATGAATCCACTTGAGCCAGGAAGAGATGGGTTCTCTGCATTTTATTATTGCATAGGCTTATCCGATTCACAGTTTTTTAATGTATTATATAGTTACGCTGCAAATAACTATCAAAGATCTGATGAATCCTGCAAAAAACATAACGAAAAAATTCTACAATCCCTCAAACATCTTATGGATACTATTGAAGAAGATTACAAAAAATCAAATGGATTTTCATCGTTAGGAAATGTAGCATTGCATAGGTATTGTGAAATATCACGTTTCAATAAATATCAAGAAAATGTCGTGAAAATACTGAAAGACAATCAACAATCAGATGCGTATGATGTTGTTCTGGCCATTTTAAAAGAATACTCTGCGTTTTATTTTTCGAATAGTCTTCCCAACGATGAAAACATGCAGTTTGAGGATTACGTTAATTTCAGTAATTATTATGAAATTTTAGACAGCTTCACTTGCATTATCTTTTTGGATAATCCTTCGATTGAATTCGCGTCTCTTGTAGAACCTTTTCTTTTAACATTACTAAGTAACAAGTATTTTTCGAAAATAGATCATATTCATTCTAGTAATTCAAGTTTTCAATGCAAGCAATGCGCCAGTAGAATTATACCTTTCAAACACAGAATGAATTTGCATCAAGCTTTGCAAACTTTGTTAAACAGCGGACGACTTATTTCCAAATCCAAGGACACTGCAACTGGAGATATGATTCGAAACAGTATACGAGAAATACCGAAAGACGAATTTCTTCTTGAAAGATTGAAAATACATCTTGAGCACGCCATAAATGTTCAATTTGAGCATTTCGATGAAGATGGTAATCAGCTAATAAAGGACAACATGAAAGAAGTTTTAACAATTATTCGGACTCTTCAAGTCTTCGGAGAAGTTCTTCAAATTTCTCTATTGAATTTCGTGAGCAGTTTTCTTCTGAAGGCACACTTACCACTTGATTTGAAGCGAACTCTCTTTGAGATACGTAACCTTCTTTCTCACAATTATATGAATTACATTCAAGGCAGATTGAATTTAGAAAATAAGACAGATATACTTAAAGGAATTCAAGATGAGCTTAAAAATATTTATGAATTCTTAGAACCAGTCTTTGTAAGTCAGCAATTTAGAATGAAGGAATTTTTAATTAAATCTCAAATGGAGAAATTTCCGAATTTGAAAGAGGAACTTGAAATAATTGCCGCAGAACGAAGAATGTGGTGTGAGACTCATTCGAATGATTATCAATGTTTCGCCAGCAACGTGGTCAAGTTCTTTAAAAGTAATTTGCCATTACCTTCTTCAACTAAAAAAGACGATGCAGCATTTAGCGACAAAATCAAGCTCTTAAAGGCTGGAATTCAATCGATAGATTCTGTATTTAGCTTCAATTGCATTTTCATACCTGAGCATCTAGTTACTGCTTCACAAAAGCTACTTGATAGTGTTTCAACATTAGAAAGTATTGGTGTCACAGATCAAGGTATTGCCGGTATGAATAATACGTTTCTTGTGTATGAAAATGTACTTCAGCAGTTTCTTAATTATGAGGAGGTAAATCCTAATCAACCGGAGATGGAATTTCCAAATTTGAAACAATTTAAAAAAACTTTGAAAGGGTACAACATATTTTCAAATGATGAGAATCGCAAAATAAGAAGCAATATTTCTCTCCTTCTAAAACCGTCATTTGAAGCAACGTTGAAGTTGGAAGAAGCTTTGAAGAGACGTGAATCTCTTCCAGATATCGACCAGATTTTGGATGAAACGTTTCTTTCGGTGAAGAAACGAGGCGAAATTAAAAAAAACTTTGTTTCAAACCCTAAATATTGTTTGGAAGTTCTAGAGAATTTTAGTTATAACTCGGAAGAAAAGGCCTTGGGTCGAGAAGACGATACCACTGAAAAATTATTAAGCATGTTCACAATGGAGGAATACAAATTTTTTTTGCTAAATACTCCCTTACGTGAAAAACTGCTTGAAACTAAAATGCTGAAATTAATAAATCAAACATTTGACTTTCTGTTAAATAGAATACAACAGATTAAAAATATTTTTATCAATGAAGAGGATGAAACTAGAAGTTTGTTAAATTGTGATGGGACTGAAGAGAAAAAGAACAGTGTGAAAAAATATATAAAGTTTTTAATGCTTCAACGATATATGAAAGAAATGGACGTCCGAGCTTCTTTGGATATGTTATTGTTTGATTGTTTGCATACATTTAACCGTAAAGATCTCGATGATATTTATGAAAAAACATCTAATATGTTTGCTGGTGCCAATTTCAGAGACATTTTATCTCATGGAAATATTGTGATAGAGACTGTTGGGTGCCTGTTAGATCCTAACAATCTGCCTTTAAAGTTGATCTCCAGAATGTTAGAATTAATTGAAAATGAAAAAATCATGATAAGTCTCTCTGATCTGTGGATGGAAAAAAAACCCAAGACAAAGAAAGATTTATGTGATGTAATTGACCAAGATCAAAATTTGCGCTTCATTAAAAAGTGCCGTCGCTGGGAAAATTATGCTAAAATGTTACCCATACTCAATACACACATATAAACACGGACATATTAAATTTAGTCATTGTCATAAATATTGTTCTAAGAAGCGAGTTTTCTTTTATCCTATCAATAAAGCATTTATTATTTGAGTGATTTGTTAAGCGTGTTATATTTAAAATATACATATTAATCAATTATATTTTTAAATTTCAATGAAAAAAACTATTTTTGTTCCTGGTTATCGATAGGTATTTGATATGTAAATGCTATATTTATTATAAAAAATCATATTAACTGGTTTTTTTTTAAAATTTGGTCTATCGTGAATTTTATGTTATCCTTTAAATATGAGTTATCTCTATTGTTATATATATAATGAGAAATATTTTTTTAAAGAATTGCAGTGGAAAATGTCAATTTACCGATGTTTATTTGAGATAACAGCGAAAAGGATTGCGAACCTTTTAAACACACACATTTGATTAACCACTTATGTAACTTGATTTCTATTTGGATGCTATTTTCATTGATTACAAGCCTCAGAGGATGTAGGAATCATGACTCCGAGACTCCCTAGTGATCTTTGATCCGTGTGGTGACCGGGAATCACAGAATAGTCCCACTGTAGCTCATGCATGTCGTAAGGGGCTACTAAAATGAGCACCCAGCGTCTGGGGGTATAGCCGGGCATCCGGCCCTTAGGGATTATATCAGGGGACCTCAGGGACTTGCCTTCCTTGGTAAGTACGGGTATCAAGACCCGAGGCACCCTAGTGATCTTTTTCTTTCCCATGGGGTTTGACCCGTGTGGTGACCGGGGATGACAGAATAGTCTCACTGTAGCTCATGCATGTCGTAAAAGGCGACTAAAATGGGTACCCAGCGTCTGGGGGTTTAGCCGGGAACCCTGCCCCTGGGGATTATGTCAGGGGACCTCAGGGACTTGTTCCTTCAGGTAAGTCATAATGACCCCGGGGCAACTTGGTGATATTTTTCTTTCCCTTGGGGTTTACTGTCTTTCGTAAACACGGTGGACGCATTCTCGGGATACCCTAGCGATTCTTCTCTAATTTCGACCCTCCTTCTTCTCAACCACTTTTGGTGGGTTTTTTTTTTCAACTTCACGTCTAGACCACAGTTTAATCTTGTTTGGCGCATCATAGCCATATCTGGTTTTTGTGCCTATAAACTTTACATTCACTCACTCACCCTAGTGATCTTTTCCTTTCCCATGGGACTTACTGTCTGAGGTAAACACGGGTAATGTTCCCCCTTCCCCAAGATACTTTAGTGATCCCTCTGTATTTTCGACCGTTCTTCTTGTAAACCAATTTTTCTAGTTCTTCAAATGTCTAGATGACGGTTACAGCTTGTTTGGTACATATTTGGCTTTTGTGCCATTCAACTTCACCGTCAATCATTCACTAATAACAATTAATTACTCAGCTTCAGTTCTTGATGGCTGTACGAGATAAAAGATGATTTCGTCTTAATCTACAACTATCCCAAATTAAGTAAAATGAATGCCAAGATTATAAATTGCCTTGTTTTTAGCACCCAAGATCGCCAAATGTTAAGGAAAGAAGGCAACTTTTATTCAAATGGGTTAAGCTTTGCATAATTAATGATGTAAAACTGCATCAAGATGACTTTATGTGTAAGTAAAGAATCTTATTGATATATGTAGTTCTTATTGGATTTCTGTATGTGGACATGGCAGCAAGAGTTCATGTGTGTAGCCTATAAAATATGTTATTAACAATTAACATTTATTTCCACACTTTCGACCATTTGGGCATCCGCAACAACAACTCATCTGAAGCGTTAGCGCGTATTCCAAAATCTACATCTGTGTAAAATTGCTAATCGTTGTGTGTGTATATATATATATATATATATATATATATATATATATATATAATCTGTGTTTGTCTGGAATGAAGTTTTACACAGAGATCTCAAAATTGAATCAATTCTTTAATTTATCAAAGAGTAATCTTTTAACATTATCTCAAAAATTCAAATCGGGAATGAGTTATTGCAGCGCTTCCAATTTATGATGCTTTAAGGAAGACCGAGGACGATTCTGGACTAGTGGTATGCCAAACTGTTGCTTGTACTGAATAGGTTACATCATATTAGTTTCAGTTTGGTAATAGATTCCATTATCCTGTTACATTTGTCACACATCTAAGATCCTATCCCCTTTTCAAGATATCCCACGATCCTATTCAATTTTTAACGTATTCCACGACTTTATTACATTTGCAACATATTTCACGAACTTATTACTTTTGAAGCATATTATATTTTTCAATATACAGAATGTATCAATACCACGTTTCGGAATTTTTAGGAAGGAAAAAATGAGCCCCAAAGACTCTCAATCATACTTCCATAGCAATGCAGGGTCTTAAATGCTTTCCTGGAATGGCGATATACATAGAAACATCAGAAATAATTGATGCTAAGGAAGTAAATATTCACTTTAATAATGAATTTACATGAACAAAAGTAACATGGGTCAAAGACTGTGATCGAAGTTCCGTCCATCTACTTCAAAACAAACCTCACATCATCGATGCATGGAATTCTAAATGTTCTAGAATGCTCCCGAATCTGCAACTAGTCATTGGTGTTGTCAATGAGGGTACCATAAACAAGTGTCTCGATATACCTCAGATTAGAAAAAATAGAAGATCTGAAAAACAGATAAAATAATCGGATTATCCAACACACCGGACTATCACTTTCGATGCACAGTTCGCAAAACCTCATGTATAGGGGATTACGAACGTTACGGCTAAAATGGGCAGTGGTCCCATTGTGCTGAAATTTCACTCTGAGTAGCATCGATCCAGAAATCTGTTCATCACCTAAAATCTGTTCGTCATTGTTGTGGCAAAAACGTGCTGCAGAACGATCAAGTACCCGTAGACAAAATGCAACAAGTGAGGTCCCATAAATAATCGGAGAAGACAGAATAGTCTCACTGTAGCTCATGCATGTCGTAAGAGGCGACTCAAATGGGTACGCAGCGACTGGAGGCTTAGCCGGGCACCTTGCCCCTGGGGATTATGTCAGGGGACCTCAGGACTTGTTCCTTCAGGTAAGTATGGGAATCATGACCCCGAGGCACCTTAGTGATCTTTTTCTTTCCCTTGGGGTTTACTGTCTTTGGTAAACACTGGTGACGTGACCGGCGTGATACCCTAGCGATCCTTCTCTATTTTCGACCCTCCTTGTAAATCAATTTTTGTCTTTTTTTAAAAAAAAAATTCACGTCTAGACCGCAGTTAAATCTTGTTTAGGACTGTATAGCCACATCTGGCTCTTGTGCCAATAACCCTCGCATTCACTCACTCATCTTTGATAGTTCTTAGTTTTTAAAGGGATGGAAAATTTTACTTTGTATGAGCCTTTATTTAAAAAAAATATAAAAATACTAATTTAATAATTAACAATTTTAATTTAATAATGAAAAGTGTTAATTTAATAATGAAAAATGTTAATTTAATAATGAAAAGTGTTAATTTAATAATGAAAAATGTTAATTTAATAATGAAAAGTGTTAATTTAATAATTAAAAATATTAATGTTATAATTGACAGCTACAGAAACCGTGCCCACTCCCCTTCAGGGTTGCACACTTATACTCATGAATGGCTCTCTGATACTTTCATTATCCCTTGTTTCCTAGATAACTTGGCTCTTTTTTTTTCTTGAAAGTCTACCGACTCTTGGTTTAACGGACACACGGCTGAAGTTGGTTTTGTAGAGTCGAGAGTTCAAGTCTTGATACACTCAAGACTCTAAGTAAGCTGAAGCACGTTGAATCTAGTCATGGTCCTAAGTTCTCCAGTTGGTGTGTGTCAGCTCGGGTACCTTCCTTGTCATTTGACCGAGGCTCAAAATCACGAGGTTCGACATCAATAACCCTCGTGTTGCCACCATAATGATCTTTTTCTTTCCTGTGGGGTTTACTGTCTTTGGTAAACACGGTTGACGCTCCCCCGGTTTACCCTAGCGAACTTTCTCTGTTTTCGACCCTCCTCCTTGTCAACAAATTTTTGTCTTTTGCCCCCAATTTTTCACTTCAGACCACAGTTGAATCTTGTTTGACGCAGTATAGCCACATCTGGCTTTTGCGCCAATAACTTTCACATTCACTCACTCAAAGTCCTCGTGTTGCTTCTCAGCGAAACACGAGGGTTATTGGTGAAATCCCAGCCATTTGTAGCTCATTATTGCCCCAGAATGTACAGTCCGTCAAAAATGTTTTCGAACAATGGTTCCCTACCAAAAGAATAGCAAATTTTTTGAAAGTCCTCAATGGAAGTGAATCAGTTTATAGTTAATTAGTGGCCACAAAATCTTCGAACTGATGTCCCACCCCTTAATCTACTCTCCGCTTATTGCAATATATGCTTCTTAGCTTACGGCTACAGCATCCAAAAGCAATGCGCGCTTTCGTAACTTTACTTTCCAACTTTGTTTCGGCAGTTCCTCACTCTGCCGAACGCCCAGGCGTTTGTTGCCTTGATCCTAATTATGATAGCATTTTACAATTCTGATAAACTTTAACTAATTATGCTCTTTAATTATAAATCATGATGAGAGGGTAAGTTTTTAATTTTTAAAATAGGTACCTCGTAATTTTAGCCGTTACCGTTACCGTGGCCACAATTCGTCACGATTGTAAATGATTCAAAACTTGTAAAATTTATAATTAAAGCAATCATTTGAAATAATTATAAGTTGTATTAACACGTGTTTTATTTACAAATTACAACCAACTTTATCATGATTATCTTGCACGAGTATTTGTAAGATTCAAAGACAAACAATAATTTATATTCATTCTGTACAATATCAAACTTAACCAAAAACAAATCATACCAACTAAAAAAATCTTATATTTAACAAAATGCATTTAAAGTTTTA
>BMAW01119129.1:0-10887 GCA_019974015.1 Nephila pilipes
ATCGATTGGCTGGTTTCGGTTGCGTGCTGTGAGTGGAGTTAATTGCGAAGATCTTGACAAAATAGACGGAATAGATGAGCTGCAGGAGCGACGGAAGTGTCAGCAATAGCCATATGTGTAGCCATATTAACCAGCCAATGATGATATTCGGTATTGATGATTTTGTTGGTGTGTATTTTGTGTATGCAACCATGTAATGTATGTATGATAATAATAATAATAACAATAATAATAATAACAATAATAATAATATGTGGCATATAACATGTAATAACAATGTTAATAATTTAATATTATATGTATTATTACGTAATATGTTTATTATGTGTAATGTACGTAATAACAATAATATGTATGTATGTAGCCAATAATAACAACTAATAATAACCAATAATAATAGCTAATATATTTGTCGCGTATGTATATAAGCTGGCTAAGTATTGTATGTTTACATTGTGTATATATTGTGTAATGGCATATGCTTCAATAATATGTATGTATGTGTAATAACCAATAATAATAATAACTTCAATAATAATAATATAACAATAATATTATGTATGTAATTTGATATTGCGTAATAATAATGTGTATGACTCCCGTATTTATTGTGTATGTTTGTACAAGCGTAGCCAATATTGTGTATTATGTGTATGTGTATTAATAATAATAATAATAATAATATGTACTGTATGTGTATGTGTATGACGCATCAGATCGATGATAGGGGCTGGCTGGGTTGAAACAAATTTAGTGGGCCAGTAACCAGGTCTTTCTAGAATACTAACCTTTGGCAGAACATGCAATAAAATTTTAAGTCGATCGGACGGACCAGGAAGGTTTTGATGATGATGAAGTGAAAAGTTTTTCAAGTGGGTGCCGCGATTGCTTCTGATGGAACAAAAACAGCAACGAGTCGATGATTCAGAAAGCTGTTTATCGCTATTTACTCGCAACAAAAGTTTTCTTGCAAAAATTAGGAGGGGAAGATTTGGAAAAGCGTTGGAACGATTGTATCACCTAAAGGTGATTAACAGTGTTATGTTGATGAATAAAAATTTGCAAACAAAATGTTGTTTTTCAATGTTAGACTCAGGAGTTATTGATCGATGTGGTATATATGTATGTGTGTGTGTGTGTGTGTGTGTGTTTGTATGTATGTATATATGTGTGTATGTATATATGTAATATATATATCTGACTTAAAGTTATATAAAATTATCAAGCAACTGTTACACAGTATGATGAGTTGTACATATTCGATAAAAAAAATTAGGCACTCTGAATGCTTTCTGTAAAATCAATCAATACATATTGCTTTCCATTCCAGAATCGAATAACTTAAGATTCTAGAAAATAGTCTATTGTGTTGTGGCTGCGGTAGGCAAGTGGTCATGTTAAGGCGTTGTTTAAGTCTAGCTATGGATTCGAGTCCTGATGTTACCAAAGACTCATGGCATAAAGTTGGTTGACGCACGTTAAATATGGTCATTTTCCAATGTTCTCCAGTGGGTGGGGTGACGAAGTATGAAAAAGTAGGGTACAGCTCAGGTGTCATCCTCGTCATTTGACAGAGATATAAAATTAAGAGGCCCATCGTCAAAACTTTTTATAAGGTCCTAAAATATGCATTTGTATGCCAAATTTACATTAATTCAAAACCTTTTTTCCGAAGGTGTGCTGTTAACCTGTATAGATAAACATCAAATTAAAAACATTGAAATAAAATAGAGGAAACGTAAAATACTAAGATATGTAAAAGGGAGATATTTGACCTTTTCATTTCCTTTATGGTTAAAAAGGGAAATATATTTTGATTTAATTTGACTTACAACTGTTATTCATTGCCTATACATATGTTCATCAAACTTAATTCAGCAAATAAAATTGTGTAAAATGAATGAATTAGTGTAAAGAATTATTTTATGATATTCTAATCAATATTTGCCTTCTTATACGCCTGACTCGATACTGAATCTTAATTGAATAGAAATATCACTAACGTTAAAATAGTTATTGCAAGAATAATAATAAAATTCTTACCTTATTATTACTAGAGATTTGATCTTAATTAGACAGAAATATCACTAATGTTAAAATAATGATTACAAGAATATACTAAGCAATAATTAAGTTTTATCTTATTATTACTAAAAACTGAATCTTAATTAAAAAGAAATATCACTATCGTTAAAATATTTACTGCAAGAATATACTGAGCAATAATAAAATTCTTATTTTATTATTACTAGAGACTGGACCTTAATTGGACAGAAATATCACTAATGATAAAGTAGTGATTACCTGAATATATTAAGCAATAATTAAATTCTGATCTAGTTATTACTAGAGATTGGACCTTAATTGGATAGAAATATCACTGAAACTGACTTATATGAATTACGTAGATAAATTGTAGAAACTAAGTAGAATTATGTAACCATATTTTCTCATAGTGTATAATATTAATTACATCTGATCAATAATGCTTAGATAGGTTAACAAAAAAATAGAAACAATAAATAATTGCATCGAATTTGGTGTTATAACTGACTTTTCCTCTGTCAGATGCTCGTCAATTGTAATCATAGTTTTGAATAAAAATCTACAAAAAGAATGAATCAGCAATCCCAAAAGTAACATTGCATTTTGTTACATCAGCTATGCATTTTCTATAAAACCATTTTTTCGTGCACACTCTTTTGTATTATCTACCGCATTTTGATTCAAAGTATCTGAATGATCAATAATGTAAAATTATGGAATTATTTGCATTAAATAATAAAATAATTATTACTGATTTATGTATGAGATATATTCTCTGTCAGTGATAAATTGTTTCAATAAGAAATAAAAAAGTGAAAACCGTTCAGGTTAAACATAATTCTGTTTACTGGATCATAAAGACATTTACTTGATTTTGAAGCCACTAACGTGTTAATAATAAATTTTTGTACACGCCATGACAAAGCAGCATCCAGAGAAGTGTCATTTTTCTTCTTCTTCTTCCTTTTTTTTTAAAGTGATCGTTAAGCGGCGCCTGGACCTTTTATGCTGAAGAAAAGGTGATTCTTTTCCTGATTGTTGTTGTGGTCACCGTAGCCTCTTATGCATGGTAACAGATTCGCAGTAGATGGTTTTCGTCGAGTCATGTTTCAGCGCCATGATGCTACTGAAGACCACCTTGTATCCGGGGCTGATGCAAATTAAATCTGTTCTCATTAGGTTCTCCCATTGGCGTGGCGTGGAAGTTTACCCAGGATATGTCACCTCAAGTTTATTCCTCGCCACTTGACGGAGGTTCAAAATTATGAGCTCCGCCGCCAATAGTTCTAGTGTTGTTTCTAATGGGACATCGATAAAACCAACCAACCTAATTCTTATTAATTCAGTATTTAAATGAAGTTCTAGAAGTCAATCTATAGTAAGAGATTCGCGCGACTCAAAATTTAAAATAGTTTTAAAATTAAAAATTCTGTTTTTAAACCAGTTAATTTAAAAAAAAAGGAAAGATAAATCACATTTATTAGAACTTTGCGCTCTTTGTAATGACTCGAATTGTAATTTTTCCAGAGTTATTATCAATTCAGCGAAAACGGAAAACTGACTATATACTTGAAAATGTTGATTTATTTTCTTTGGCTATTGTTTAGGACATATATTATATATTTCACAATTACTATTTCTTGTAATATACGAAAATATTAAATATTTAAAATTTTGATGATCTTTCTTGTCTGTAAGTTATTACATGGATTATATTTTTTCAAAAGTATTAATTAATGCGAATGTATAAATTATTCTAAATGATT
Source organism: Nephila pilipes (assembly GCA_019974015.1). Lineage (NCBI taxonomy): Eukaryota > Metazoa > Arthropoda > Arachnida > Araneae > Nephilidae > Nephila > Nephila pilipes. The sequence goes on from BMAW01119129.1 coordinate 3,813, forward strand.
TAGAACGTTATGATTATATCATTGAGCAATGACATAATATTAATAATTATAAATGAAAAAGAGATATATTGATACGTACTCATAGCATAATTAAATTGACCACATGATTAAATTATGGAATTTTACATAAAGAATTTTCGTGAGAAAGATATAATATTGACATATGCGCACTTATACTTTTGCAACTTTTATATTTCTTATTCACTCTATGTGTAGGAAAAAAAATTATTGATATGTTCCTTATAGTAATGAAAATTTCTTATAATGTGCAAAACTACATTCAATATAAATATGGTAATATTTAAATGTGGTTTTGAAATATTTGCTATCAAAAATAGGAAAAGAAAATAAACAAATGCGCCGTATAGAAAAAATTTATTTGTTGAAACTTTTAAGCTATTTCATCCCAAAAGGGATTCTTAATATCTTTTACTGAACCAGCCTGTAATAATTTCTCCTACTCACCTTTGATTTATTTCTCTTCAACAAGACAATCATAAGAGAGGTTTCAGACCCACTAAATCATATTTTTTTGAATGAAAAAATCTGAATTTTTTTTTCTTATTTTTATTATGTGTTATCTTTAATTTCTATTTATTTCCTACGAATCATTTTTGGTAGAAATTTTCACCCTCAGAGGTCTGTGAATGATGGTAATTGATATTATATGTTTATTTATTTTCTTTACTGTTAAAGAATTTATGAGAGAAATCGACCAAATTAGTCAATGATAGGGAAAATACATTTTACATGAATAGTTATGTAAATTTTTTTTCATTTTTTGATCTCCCTCTATTTACTAATTATATCAATCAAAATATTCTACCTAAGATAACAAAATTTAGTCTTATAAATTGTGAAGTAATAGCAATTTCAAAAAACTTTAAGTGGATTTAATGGTCTTAAAGCAAAACTTTATAATAACTTTTTAAAAAAAATAATAATCAATACAATATTCTTAAGAATGGAAAACCGAATCAAACGTTTGCATTTTAAAACACTCATGAATTTGTAAGAAAAAAGTGCATTTTACATAATAAAAAAAAATATATGAAATTAAAACTTCTATGATTTTCTGATATTCATCACATTTTTCCTTCACCCAGTTGTCATTTGGTTCTTCTGGAAGAGTTAGTGAACATTAATTTGCCATTTTCTTACACTAAGCACACAACTTTACTTTTGAAGAGTCAGGTTATTTCAGTTTATATTTTTTTTTTCACAGTGCACACATACTTACAGAAACTCAAACTTTTTCTCTCTTTCTTCACATTCCGTAGATTATTGGATTCGATATAATATATATAAATATATAAATATATACATACATATATATATATATATATATATATATATATATATATATATATATATATATATATATATATATATATATATATATATATATATATATATATATATATATATATATATTGAGTGTAAAAGCATATAGAGAGATGAAACAACAACCTTACATTCCCACGCTTACTAAACATTCCCTTTTTTTTGCTGTAAAACTCGACGCTGCTTGAAGTAACAAGCGATTCATGTGTTAAACCCATAGTTTTACACACTAATAATCATTAATAGTTAATATTGTACAATTTCATATAAGACTTGACAAAAGTGCTTATTGAAAGTTACACTAGAAATAACACAAAACGTTTCAACTGAAGGCCTTGTGCAATACAAATAAGAAAAAACAATGCTGAGAATTTTTAAAAAATTCTAAATAAATGTATAACATCAATACACATCAGTCCTAATACAACAAAAAAATGCTATAAAAAGCAAAGTTAATTTGTTTCTCTTATTAATTTCAGTTTCTTAGCTCTCCAATAGAAAATAAATAGTATTAAAAAAGGAAAAATTAAACTATTCGTCCCTTCGGGTTGCTTGACGAAGGTTTCTGATTTGTTTCGCCTTCGATACTTCATCGTCTGATTTCTGATAATCGTCTTGGGTGTGGGGATCTTGTCTGGATTCTGGATCATCATCAGAACTAGGAAAATTTCTACAAGACTTAAGTCGATTCACATGAGCTGTGTACGTGTAGTATTTTTATTACTTTCTCCTTAACTCTCAGTTGTGTCACTCTGTATGTATCGGTTGGCAACATGTCTATCAACGTCATAGGACCACTATATTTTGAATGAATCCTAATTTGTGGTAGAGTAGGCATTGGTACACATCTAGTGACAATTTCACTTGATTTGTATATGTTCTAAATCGGAACATTTCTTCATTAAATACTTCCTTAAATTTTATCAGCTGGTATTCTAAAGTTCTTTGAGCATTTTCCTGATATGTGTCCATGATGAAACATAAAGATCAATTGCCTCAAAGTTCTATATAAAAAAAATTTGGAGAGTAGCCATGAAGCATTTCAAAGGTTGTTTGTTAGTCTTTTTTGTCATCAAAATTGTTCTAAGTTTGTACTCAACATCTTTCATTTTGCTATTCCTATATCTGTGTACACCGTCTTGTATTCTGGTAATGATAGTTCATAAAATTCTTTTGTTAGCGTTTTCCAACATGCTCCATCAGCTCGAAAGTTCTAAGTTGAGTTTAGAACAAGTTGAATATCATTTTAAATATATTACTTTTCAAACTGACTGGAAGTAAAGCACAAACCACTTTCACAAAGAATTTTCTCTGGCAAGCCATAATCAAAATCTTTTAAGACGTTTTGAACAAAGGTATTCGTAACTACTGTAAGTCTAATAATTCTAGTTAGATAATTTTTATAACTACGGATATATTTTAATTTCCTCTAGAAAACTTACCAAATTGGCTAGTGTGATCAATATGAATTATTTGAAATGGTCTCCTTCCTGGTCTTACTGGATGCAAAATCCCCTGCTGTTTACCTTTTGTAATATTTTATATGAAACAATAAAAAATTAAGAAATATATATCCTTGTTCGCACATATCGTAATATATAAACGGAAACCAATATAATTCTTAAATTTTATTTAGAGTTCTTTCAGTAGAAACATGACCCTTGAGGACATGTAATTTCACAATAAAATATTGTGAAGTTGGGTAATTCTCGATTTTCTCTTCACTGATCTCGAGGACTTTATTATAAATAGAATTGTATAAAATTATAATTTCTTCCGAAATAAAATGAAACGGGATTAGGCAAATAAGATAGTAATGGAAACACAATTAAGTAAATTAGATATAAATTAAATTATGGCTATTTAACATTAGTAATTATGTTGCTGATATGTATATATATATATATATATATATATGATTTATTATTAGTAATATATTTGACAAGAGAGATAATTACTGTCCTATTTATATATATCTTTTTTGACTGCCATTTAAGTTTAAATATGTATGGCAGCATATTATTTCATTACATTCTTAGGAATGAAAAAATAATTAATACTCTTTTATATCAATAAATTAATTAATATAAATTATTTCATTCTTGTGTTTAGACAGATTATATAATTAATTTCAAAATTAAATTGGAGCAATAAATAGTAAAAAATAGATTAATTTTTAAAGTAATAAATTGCATAAATTATTTTTATGTGTATTTAATTTGCTAGGTTTTATTTATTTATTTACTTTTAAAATATTTTTGTAAAAGACATTTTTGTTAATTTTTTGAATTCTTATATATATTTCTCTTAATTTATATTCTGATTCATAGACGGCAATACTGTTATTAAGTTTAATAATTTAAGTTATTGGCGGAAGATTAAATAAAAGACCAAAAGAGCATGATTATAATGTTTAAAGATGAGTGGTGTTATGCTAATGACATTAATTATATTTTTCTATAAGAGTTTGTTTGATTATTACACTGGTTATCATAAATTAAGGAAAATTCACAAAAATCGCGATAACTCAAGAAATTACACATGGAATTTTATGAAACTTACCCACAATATACAACACATAGTAAGGTATTAAACAACATAAAAAGAAATTATCAGACATTAATAGTAGTATAGAAATTAGCACATGTATAAAATAAACAAATTGGAAGTATCGGTTTGCAATAGAAAAAGTACCTTTAATATGGAATATGATTGCCTCTAGAAGCAATACAGCACAAACAGCGATGTGTGATGCTTTCAATTATGCGGTCTATCAGTTCGATAGGAAGTGAGAGCCATTGCTCTTGTAAAGCAGATGCAAGCGCGGCAAGGGTCTGAGGGGGCGGATTGATGGCAGATACACGCCTCCCTAGAGCATCCCAAACGTGCTCGATAGGATTCAAGTCCGGGGATCGAGCTGGCCACTCCATGCGCGTAATTGTTTCCTGTTGAAGATAATCATCAACAATGCGAGCTCTGTGTGGTCTTGCATTATCGTCCTGTAACAGGAAGCAATCACCAATCGCCCCGGCATATGGGCGCACATAAGCATCAAGGATGTTGTCTCGATAAACCTGAGCATTCACGGTTCCCCTTGGAAAGACATGGAGGTCTGTGCGCCCTCCTAAGGATATGCCTCCCCAAACACAGACACTGCCTCTTCCGTATGCATCTCTTTCACGGATGTTTGATGGATGATAACGGGTCCCAGGTTCTCTCCATATCAAATAACGTCTACTGTCACTTTCTAGACTAAACCTGGACTCATCCGTAAAGAGAACAGGCCTCCATTGATCTGACGTCCAGTGGACATGTTGTCGGGCCCACTGCAAACGGTCTCTCCTATGGCGTGATGTGAGCGGCACGCAAATGGCTGGTCGTCTCGCATACAGACCACCTTCGTGGAGCCTTCTGCGCACAGTTGACGTTGACACCAACCTTCCGGTGGCTGCAGCAAGAGAGGATCTAAGATGTGTCGGAGTAGCGGTTCTATTCCTGCGTGCACTTAATGTCAAATATCGGTCATCGGCACTGGTCCTAACAGTTGGCCGTCCTTGACTGAACCTCCTAGATGCCGAATCTGTGGTTTGAAATTGCCTCCAAAGTCTATGAACCACAGATGGACTCACATTTAGCCATCTGGCCACTTCTGATTGACTCTGCCCTGCCTCTAGTCTCCCGATGGCTCTCCATCGTAGTTCTTCAGGCAAATGATGCCTAGAGGTCATTATTACGAATTGGCTATCTCAGATTTTCAATGTCGCAATCACAGTAAAATTTGTGTGCTTTCTCTCCAACTTGGACTTTTATGCTCCAGGCAGATGACGTAAGCCGAGTGCAGCGTCACTAATTTGCATATTGCAATTTTACTCAGCTACTCTTAGTGGACAACATATGCAAATTTTGCACGGTTTGGCTTACTTTTGAAAGAGTTATCGCTATTTTTGTGATTTTTCCTTAATTTATGATAACCAGTGTATGTTCTATTTTTCTTTGCGTTTTAAATTAAACTAGAGATTTTCTGATTCCTTTTTTTCACTTTTTTCTTTTCCCCAACTGAGTGTTCTATTTCGCTATATTAGATAACGCCTTTCTTTTAATAGAGTTATTAATGATTCCAAAAAATTAATCATTAAAATATATTCAGAGTATCACTTTCCTAATTCAGAGGTAGTTTTATATAGCTGTATTTCCATTTTTTTCGATTTTAAAGGGTTTTATTTTCTCATGTTGTTTTGCAATACACATTTTTCTTGTTATAAAATTATTTCATTCTATGATATTTTTAAAATAAGTTCATTTCTTAAGATTTAAAAATTAATATTTTTTCAGATTTTTTGGTCTTAAATATATAACTATATATATATATGTATGTATGTATGTATGTATATATACATATATATATGTGTGTGTATATATACATATATATATATGTGTGTATATATACATGTATATATATATATATATATATATATATATATATATATATACTAGCTGATACCCGCCCGCTTCGCTGGGCACACGATAATATTATATTTTGGAACCTATACATAAAATATCAAGAAAATTGGAGCATTGAAACGACCTTTGTGTTCTCTAGATGGTTTTTTATCGGCATTAATTATAACCTTGAACTCCTTTTGGTCTTTAGGAACTGAATCAACAGCAGCTTTGAAATCGTGAATATACCTGTTATGTTCATGTAGCTCCTTTTGTAATTGGCTAATTCTGGCTTAACACCTGGGAAAATACCACAATGAATGTTTCTTTCACATTCATCATCACAGAGAAAGTAAAACTGAAGAAAAGAAGGTTGTTGAGGAGGCTCAGCCAATAGGCTACCTATCCTGTGGTATACCTGGCCCTGAACTTTAAATGTTGGCATAAAATTTCCTTCCTTCAATTCTTTTGCTCCGAATGACGTCATCTGAAAACATCCATTATACTTGCGAATTGTAGAAAGAAAATGTTCTGAAAGCTGATCCTTGTGGCTAAGAAGACTATTCAAAGGTTCAGGGAAGGATCTAATAACAAGAAGCAGGACTTGACCACCACTCCAGCACATTCCTGGAGGTTCTTCGATCCTTTTAAAGCACAGCACCTCGAACAGGGCAAACGTTTTCCGATACTGACAATTTTATCATTTGAATAGTCAATATATATTTCATATTTAAAACCAGACAAATTTTTGGAAGTCCATGGCGCTAAATTAACTTTTGATCTTTTATCATTGTATTTAATTACAGCTGCCTGATTCACGTGGGGGGTATTAGAAAAGTATTTTCTTACGCTCTATGAACTTCAGGATGGCTTTTAGTATATTTTGAAGCAGCTTCTCTAGGTTCTTCAGGATGACTTTGAATATATTTTGTAGCAGCTGGTCTTACTTGTTTATATCTAATTGAATTTGTGAATCTTTTTCTTCATTTCTTTTACCTTTATTTAGTTGAAGAGATATTACATCATTAATAATTGATTCCCTTGAACTTGAAAAATCAATGTTAGATATTGATTGAGTCTTTGAAACTTACACAGACACATTTTCTTGAGGCTGAAACATTAAAGATGACACATTTTCTTCATTTTGTTTCACATTATCATAACCAGGATTAACTTTACTTCTATTTGTTAATCCAACTATTTAAATAAAGCATCAAAATGACAACTATTACAGTTTCCCGTAAAACGTAATATTTTTCCCCCTGAATTGTTTCCCCAACAGAAGCTATAA
>BMAW01119131.1:0-10086 GCA_019974015.1 Nephila pilipes
TTCCCTGACCGAAATTTGTATCTCCGCTTTGTCTCCCATTTTCCTGTTCACTATAGCTCTCGGGAGATACCTTCCTGGTTTCAATTCTACTCTTCTTCTTCGTAAAAGTCACAGCTTCACTGTATAACTCTTCTCTGACTGGAAGATGAAAAAAAAAAAAAAAACTTAACATCTGGGATTCTTTATATTTATGAAGTAAACAAGATTGAATAAATCTTATGATTACTTTTATTTCATCAAAGTGTGGAGAATAAATACCTAACAGTTATTATCATGTTAAACTGACTAAATATAAATTTTGAATAACGTTACGTAATAACGTTTATTATTTCCAGCAAAATAATTGTTCATTATTTAAAATAACTTTTATCCATATCTAAATTTGTTTTCATCTTATTGAAGAGAACGTTTTGCAATATTTTCTGGTTACCTTTTAAAAAAGAATTCTTATGCTTTGTGTAAGCATTTACAGAACAATTTGACATGAAAGTATACCGATAAAATATAGTCTTAAGACATATTAGGCTTTTAAAATTTAATTAGTTATTACAGAAGATTTAAATATAACTTGATTTTTATCGGTTTTAACATTTAATTTTAATTGCATAATTATTTTGTTAGGATGAGAGAATCAATTAAGTTTTTGAGATAGTTACAAGAAAATCGCCCATTAGGTATACACTAAAAATAGCAAACGAGGGGAATAATGGAGAAAGCCGTTTTATTAAGGAATATTCAAGACGAAACATAGGTAGCAGAACTTATACAACAAATCAGCACGTAAAAATTATCAACACAAGGAAATAGAAAGTCTATAGCAATAACAATAATATCAATTTCAAGGAAATAGCAAGTCTGTAGCAGTAATAGTAATATCAATCTGAATAACGTTCAGCTCCCCAGCGTGAACTACTAACCGATTTTCAAAGTATTTATTATGTCTTCAAAAATAGATTCCGACAAACCGCTTCGTCTCAGAATCTCCGTGTATTTCAGAAAGTATTAGTGAGTAGGCTAACCAAAAATAGACCAGAGGGAAGCTGTGGGTTCAGCCCATGATATTTCCGTATTACATGTGTCATCACTAGAAGGTAGGCGAAATTTAGATAGACCAGAAGCTATATATTTGCATGATCCCTCCTCCCTTCATGTGCCAAAGGAATCGCCACGAACGTGTGAACGAGGAAAATTTTTAAACTTTTCTCCTAATGAATTAATCGGAAATATTCAAGCAGTTTCGATAGCCTTAGTTTACTCATAAGAGCAAAAAAGCTGGGAAACGTCATTGTGGGTTTGTAGCGATAGTAAATCACTACAAAAATTAATTTTGTATGAAATATTTTTAAAAAAATAATGCATAGAACAATAAAATAGTTAATGAATGCTACTATGTGATTATGGAATGATTATACATTACATTTATCAGTGAAACATGCTTACAATTTACAAAAAGAATATATTTAAACTCTATGGCATTGCTTTCAATATACACTAATATGTTCCCCTTGTCTATTTAAATTATTCAAAGATTGCAAGTTTTCGTAAAACAAACGGCATATACTTATAAATTATCTTCCTCAGCTAAATAAACTTAGACCACTTCAGCTGATTATTAAAAACATTTATTTAGTCCAGAAAATTACGTTTGAGTTTTACAAAAACTTGAGTTGCTGTTCATCTGTGATTGACCCATGAATTAAAGCTACTTTTGAAACTTTCGGCTCTTCATTTTGAAATACCTTTTGAAAAAAGAAAGTTAAAAGAAAAGTTTGTTAGCATGATGGAGTTTTCACTAATTATATATATATATATATATATATATATATATATATATATGAGTAGTAAGAGAGCTATTCATCTTTATATACATATATATATATATATATATATATATATATACTAGAAAAATCAATAAATTTGGACTTATGAAGGATGGGCTGTTGTTTAATGTGAGAAATGTGATTACTTGAAATTTCATTCATGTTTTTCGATAAAGGAAATTAATAATCTAAAAATCAAAAAATATTGGCGTCTTGGTATTGTACGTGTGTGTAATACCAAAATTAATTTTCATTATTAAATACAATGGTATACAGTTCTTATACAATATTAAATTACTTAAATATCTGACCTGTTAATATGTAAATCTGATTCCATCGATTACTACAGGACATGAAAGAGAATTCTCCTGAATCCACTATATCCTTTCAATTACCGATGCATATGAGGTGATGCTCACACCTTGCAAGTTTCTTCTTAAGTGTCAATACTCCCGCTGGGGTCAGTTAGATATGACCACAATGCAAGTTATGAAGTTTAGTCAAGAACAGTCCATCAAAAGTAAAAATTATTTTTTTTTCTTTTTTTTTTTCATATTTTCAAAATATTTGTCTTAGATTTAGACCTAAACAATATATGAATATGAGAATTACATGCGTATTGTCAGTAGTTATTTAGTTCAATAGAGAGAATTAATCGAAATGTGTCGTAATTTCTGTCTGCATTTTTTATGGAATAGATGTGTAATTTTATCTTTGTTATGTGTGTAATTAATCTTTTTGGCAGTATTTTTATGTATTTCACACTGCTTTTAAAGTAAAATATGTGTTACTGATAAATGGTTGAATTCTTGAATATTCCTACATTTAAAAAAAAATAATTCAAATTACTTGACTAATGATCTACATCATTAAATTCTTCCGCTCACATTTCTTGAAATGTGAAATTGAAATAATCTTAAATTTTGCTTAAAATTAATTTTGTTTCCAATTTCTTATTTAAACTCCTGTAGAATTGAAAAGTATTTTTAATATGTCACTTTAAGGCTTACAATGTGTTTATATTTTCTTTTTCTGAAGTTTTGACTGCTTTTCAAAAAAATATTTAGAAGTTTTCATGACAATGTTTATAAAAATAGTTTAAATTTATTTTATGTTCTTAAAAATTGGCAGAGAATTCCCTTATAATTTTTTAATATTCATCTGAATTAAGGAATGGTGTAAGTAAAATTACATTTTATCCACGTACAAAATGGAAGTTCAATGTAAATGGATAACTTTTTATCACTTGCAATTCTAATAGTTATATTGTACCTTATCTAAGAGTATTAATTTCGAAATTCATAAAAAATTGATATTTCAATAACTTTCACTTGTGTGTGTATCACAAATTTCCAGTATTTCAATACTTCATACCTTTCGCATGGAAGAAAAATAATTGTATCATGATTCAAGTTGCATACTAAATGAAAAAATAATCACATAATACATATAATAATTTTGGTAATGCACTCTGCTACTTTTAATGCAAAAACACTTAAGGTATTTTTTTTTTTAAAATTGAGATCAGCATATTTGATAATATGAACTAATATATATATATATATATATATATATATATATAAATGTGTGTGTGTGTGTGTGTGTGTGTGTGTGTGTGTGTGTGTGTGTGTGTGTGTGTGAGTGTGTGTGTGTGTGTGTGTGTGTAGGACTTTTACATTTTGAGACGCCTTCCAACACTAGATGGCGACCAACAGAGAAAGACATGCGATCTGATAGCTCTTTAATATATATAATCAATAGTTCTATTGTAACTGAGTAAAAACTGTACGATAATATATGGTTTAATTAAATGTCAAAATGTCATCTTCTAAAAATCCGCTTTGTTATTGAATCCAGAAAAACCATAGAAATCTTTAAGACGAGCCATTTTTGTAGTTAGAATTCTACAGAGTAAAAAAATGGCGGCTCCAGCCGGGATGGAAAAGTAACTCATCAATCAGAATTCAGCGCATCTTGCCGTCTCACTGCAACATTACCAAACCTGGTAATTTTGTTTTAAATATTAAACGCATGTTACATTCCTTGAACAGTTTTGAAGAGGAGTTTATGGAATGAAAAAGTTCCCCCTGCACTAGGAGTTTGAAGAAAGAAATACTTCATTGTAATTGAAGTTCCAGACAAATGCATGCCGCATTCCTGAAATTGCCTTTGAAAAGAGGATTTAATCATCAAAACTCCATCCAAGTGAAAAGAATTCAACATTCCGCCTAGTGAAAAAAATCATCCCGATTTTTGAAGTGCCTTTCTGGATACTCCGTAGTGTTGTGATATATGAAAAGAATTTTACATTCTACATAGTGAAAAAAATCATCCCAACTTTTGAAGTGCCTATTTGGATACTCCGCAGTGTTATGATATGTGAAAAGAATTCTACATTCTACATAGTGAAAAAAATCATCCTGATTTTTGAAGTGCCTATTTGGATACTTCGTAGTGTTGTAATATTCGATTTCAATTACAATTTAGTTGTATTTTGTGATAAATTACCATTAAGTGTGCCTTTGAGAGACGGAGAACCGCCAAGAAATCCAACAGAATCTTGGGTGTGATAGCGCAAGTATTATCTCTCTATTGTGAAAAGTTCTTTTTTTTGAAAAAAAAATGTCTATGAATAAATTTTATAATTTATTATGAAAAGTTTTTTTTTTTTTGTTGAAAAAAATGTGGCTATGAATATATTTTATAATTTATTATTATTATTATTATTATTATTATTATTTTTTGAAAAAATGTGTCTATGAATATGAACTTTGCTTCACAGAGTGCTGTAAATTCAACATTTTATGCTGATCTGTTTTTCCTCCCCTTAAAACATTAGACAAGAATTATGACTGATTGTAAAGCTCAAGTACTTGTAATTTTTTTTTTCTGTTTATGAAAACGAATATGATAATATTTGTTTTTGTTGATGCAGATATATTTTTATCTTTCGTATACTAGGAATATATTATCCTCTTAATTCATTTTGTATTTCTCCTTAATCTTTAAGTACATACATTTGTTCTGTAATACCATATGAGTTTTCTTTTTCAATTTAGAGTATATTTCGAACTTTATCTGTTAAAAGAAATTATATGTGAAAATTGTTTGTTTTATATATTGAAAAATAATATCAAGGATTGAAAAGTATTTACTTTATTTTTCTTTTGAATGATTTCTTTTTTATTGAATGTTGAAAATCTTAGTACTCTAAATATTGTATATTATTTTTAAGTTTGTATGTATATCTTGGTTGAGAACGTAAGTTATTACGAATTCTGCATAAACATTTAATCTAAGTCTTGCAGAATCAATTAAGCAAACCCAGCTAAATAATTTCATTCAACTGAATTAAAAAAAATTACTAGATTTTTTTTTTTTTTTCAGAATAGCTAATTGTTATAAAATATTTCAAACTCTATTCGCACAAAATGTCTTATTTATTGAAAGATAAGAAAGAGGATTTGCTTAACCTAGCAGTAGAATTAAGTTTAGAAGCGACAGCTGAAATTGCTCAACCAATGTTGAAAAATTTGATTATAAATAGCACAGGGTATTACGAGGATGACACTAAATTGATGTATGATATTATAATCGAAGAAAGGACAGAAAAGAAGGAAGAAGGGAAAAAAAAGAACTGGCAGAGAGGAGACAAGAAGAACTGGAAATGGCAGAGAAGAGGAGACAAGATGAGGTAGAATTAAAGAAGTTAAGGATCGTGGCCCAGATTAAGTTGAGTCAAGGGACATTGGCGCTATATACTCGTACACCGAGTAATGAATTGAATAAGGTACTACATAAATTCGATATGAAAGAAGTTATTAGTCTATATTTTAGCACCAAGCTAATATGATGTCCATACCTAAAGAGTTTTGGGTTACACATTTGTTGGATCTATTTCCACAATAAATAACGCAACTAACTGCTCGAGAGCCTGAAGAAAGGGCGAAAGATTATAATCATTTGAAGCTAATGCCACTCAAAAGATTCAAAGTAACTCCTGAGAAGTATAGGAAGTTATTTGTCACTCACCAGAAAAGTTCTGAGAATAGATGGCGAGATTTCTACCGAGAAATTCAAACATTCTTTAATGGATGGATTGAGGGAATTAACGTCAAAACCTCTGACCAGTTGCGAGATCTGATAATAGCAGATCAAATGAAGAAAAGAACTCCTGTCGAATTTAAAGAGTATCATTTAAAAGAATGACCCAGTACTCACCAGAGGAGTTAGCCGAGAAACTAGAGGAATTTGAAGATGTCCGGAGTGAAGCCGAAACCATGCTTCTCACCATCTTTTCGGAAGCAAGAATCTAGATTGCCGCATAAGTTCGTTAATTTCGGAAGATGGGAAAATCGCCGTAGGAGAACTGAAAATTTCAAACCTGCAAGTAGATACTATGAGACTCATCCGAATAAAGAATTTGAAAAACAAACAACTAAAAAATGTTTTATTTGTAATTCTATTAAACATTTACGCTTCAACTGTCCAGAAGTAAAGAAAGAGTTGGAACCTGAGAGACCATCGAACTTTAAAGTACAAACCTATTTTGTTGTCCCGCAAAAAGGGCTACACCTTAAGGATATAACTCTTGTTGAAAAAACTATTTCCGCTCTCATAAATTCTGGTAAGTCATTCGCGAAGGCGTAAGTACGAAGATTGTAGACCAACAAATGTTTTCAAAGAAGTATGATATTCTATTCGGAATAGGTAAATCGCATATGTTGACGAAAGGTACTTTTAAATATTATCTCGTCATAGATGAAGACCGTTATTCCTTAACAGGATATGTTGTGCCGTCTAAACATCTAAACTTCGAAACTATCATAGGCACAGACATTTTGGAACAAGCTTCTCTAAAGCTTACTGAAGAGGGTATCGAATTCCACAAATATGAGGTAAAAAATTATCAAGATAAGAAAGAAAGTATTCGCCCTGAAGCAAAAGGAAGTATTCAAGAAATTTAGACTGAGAATCATAGAACATATAATAAAAAGAGAAAAAAAGCTTCCCAGTTCTAGATTGATAGTTCCAGAAACTTAGACATAAATTTTTCGGACCATATCGAATTGCTAACGTTAAGCCCAGAAATTTATATGTGATAGAGAAAGTAGGCGATCATGCAGGCCCGAATGTAACTACCACCTCTGCCGATCTAATGATATACTTCTCCCCTGGGTAGATAAAATTCGACAACCTTATGTTCTCAATAGCAAATCCTTTTGATTTTTTAAAGTTTTCTTTTGTTATATTTATGTTTCGTAGCTTTTATAGCTGTAAACTTGCGTTCGATCAAATTGTAAGGTCATCATCAGATGTCGCTGAGGTCACCGATGCGCAGGAGTGGTCGAGCTGTAGGAATTTTACATTTTGAGACGACTTCCAACACTAGATGGTGCCATTTGTTCTTTTGGTTAAAAGCGCAAGCACGGCAAGCGCAGCTAGATGGAAGTGTGCGACCAACAGAGAAAGAGAACTCTTTAATATTTATTATCAATAGTTCTATTTTAACTTAGTAAACACTGTACAATAATATATGGTTTAATTAAATGTCATCTTTTAAAAATATGCTTTGTTATTGAATACAGAAATCCTCTAGACATCTTTAAAACGAGCCAATTACTCCATTTCTGTAGTTAGGATTCCACAAACACACGCACACACACACACACACACATATATATATATATATATATATATATATATATATATATACATAGTGCATTTAAATAAATTGATATTTCCGTTGAATATTAAATCAATTTAAAAATTTTTATCAGCTTCAAAGATGGTTTTTAGGCTTATGAGTAGGAAATTTCTTAATAAATGTTAGAAAAATAAAAGGTAAAGCCGACGATAGTGAGCAAAAATAACTGTTTGCCTCCATGGTTGGCTTCTAAATATTTTTTAGCTCTAAGTATTTTCTGGCTTCTAAATATTTTTGTGGAAAAAATTGAAGCAAATTCAACTCTCATATACTAATTGCTTATGTACATAGATTGAAGAAAGCTTCCTTTGCTCAAAGGTTTTTCTCTGTTTCTTTATTTTAGTTCAATTAATTTATTACTCTCAGTAAAGTAATCTCATTTTTAAAGAAAGGAAACCACTGTAGCGTAAGTAAATATTTATTACAGTCTTTTATTTTTCGCAGCTTTTCTTTTCAACTGTTCCTGAAAAGTTACGCTTAAACTGTCAGTCAAGCGCTAAATCAAACAAAATGAAAATCCTATTAACAAATTTTTATTCTTCAGTTAAAGCTCCTGATAAGGACTTTTTATTCAATTAATTACAGTACTTTTGTTTTATTTTTGTCTGAATATTGAGAAGGGGATTTCTTTGATAAATTCCAGAAGCTGTCCAGGTCCAATGAACGTAATTAATTAGATTATAAATATAAATTTATATTTGAACATGCCATATCTTCTGGTTTTCGCCTTTTTGATAAAATTTACACGTTCATTATAAACAATAATTATGCCAGAATGTTTTTTTTTTATTTTATAGATTGAAATTATCATATGAAAATAAAAATTAAATTATAAAATATTCCCTGTTATTTGTTTATTTTATTTCTCGTTAAATGAAAAGTTTCAAGAAATATAAATGTGACAAAACATCAATTAACTAAAATTATACAAATCACTTCATTGTAAAGTTCTGCGAAATAAGTATTTAAGTATCAATACAATAAAGAATCATGCTTCACAGTATTGTCATTTAAGGAAGATTTGAATGATTTCTTTATTCAAAGGCATTTAAAGGCCTTCTTCCGCATTATTTCAATTCTTTAAGCAATTAAGTTCAAGAAAAAACTATATAATTATTCAATTGGTCATTTTAACTTGAATGCGAGTTTAAAAATGCCGGAAATCTTTCCGCAAATTAGAAACGAGCATCGGTGTTAAAAAATCTTAGTAATATCTCTTTAAGAACAGAAATTTAAAAAAAACAAGAAATTTAAAAAAAAATCAATGTTTTGATTCTGAAGAAACAGCTTAAGTTTTTAAGAAAGTTTTTTTTATTTAGTTTATTGTTAAAGTAAAACAAGAATATAAATACTAATTACGTAATAGTATTGAAAAATTCCGAGTATCACAACAAATATGGACTCGCAAAATTCTTTCTTACTATTTTAAGAAATGTGCAGAAGTTTTCTCATCAATCTCGTCATAAGTTACTGTTAAGGGAAATACTTTTTGATATTCATAATATGTCAAATGTTTTTTGTTTAATTATTTCATGTAGTTATTAATAGAATTTACTATTTTTATTTTTTTTATTAAGATTCAAGAGTTGATTTATGAGTAAATAAAAGTAAACTTTCTCCTAATTCCTTTAACCACTAATGCAAAATATATAAAATAATTTGTATCTATCTATAGATAAGTAAAAAAACTCATCTTAAAAAATAAAATTCTGTAATATATATATATTGCTTCAGTGTCCCTAAATTAAAATAACCATCCCAGATGATTTTTCCAATGTTTGAATTATATTTAAATTGGAAGTGTTTAACCTAAGTATGGCAATAATGTAAGAAATATAATTACTATTTATGTTTTTTAATTAATCAGTAAGCATAGGTATGGTTTTTTTTTCAATGGTAATTTTCTTTTGAAATCTGACTAAAGTCATTGTTAAAAGAGTAGCTATTATAATGTAACTCTTTAAAATGAAATAAGTTTAATTCTAAAATATCAAGAAAAATACATACTTTTTCAATCCATAAATAAACAAAAAGTATAGTAGAAGGACTTCTTCTCACACAGATTGATAGAAATTGATAAATCATACCATATACGGTTAACATAAAACTAGTAATAAAATACGAAGTACATTTGATAATCTTAATTCAATTTTACTGCGTTATTTCAGTGTATAATAATTAAATAAAACGATGCAAGCTTTTTTTTTCAATATATCGGTTCTAATGTTTTATCTGTTTTTCAAATCATTATAAATATTTTAAATTCCATTTTATGCTCATAAAAATAGATTTTAAAATGTCATTGCTTTATGTTACAGTGAGTTTCTAAATAAATATGTCAAGAGTTACATTCACTGGACAAAGAAGAGACTTTAGAAACCTCTTACTCATTCTACACTCACATGCAATTTGTAAGTAATGTTATTGCACGCATTCATGTTTTAAGACATTACAAACGCGTTGTTCATTTCCATATTTTATTACAATATATAATACCACGTTATCAGCTTTTAAAAAGAGATATCAGTGAATTATATATAACAAATAGATGTAAAATAC
>BMAW01119142.1:0-14029 GCA_019974015.1 Nephila pilipes
ATCTTTTTTGTTGCGAGTAAATAGCGATAAACAGCTTTCTGAATCATGACTCGTTGCTGTTTTTGTTCCATCGAAAGCAATCGCGGCACCCACTTGGAAAAAACCTTTTTCACTTCACTTCAAAAAACCTTTTTCAGTAAATACACTTCCATATGATATCTGTGTCATCTCAGCAATCTCACGGAGCTTCACTTTACGATCTTTCATTATAATTTTTGTCACTTCACTCACATTTTCCGGTGTAACGGTTTCCACAGGTCTACCCGAGAGTTCCTCGTCATTTGTGTCGGTACGACCACGTTTAAACTCGGCAAACCACCGATAAATCGTTGCTTTTGATGGACAAGAGTCCGGGTAACATTTTTCAATCCATTGTTTCGCTTGCACGGTGTTTTTACCCATTAAAAAACAATGTTTTATCAGATCACGAAACTCGGTTTTTTCCATTTTTTAAACAAACTACAAAACGACTTTACTCCAACCTCGATAACTCAGCTGTTTCTGGTCCGATCGACTTAAAATTTTGACACGTTACAAGCAAAGGATAGTACTCTAGAAAGACCTGGTTTCTGGTTTACTACGAACGCCATCTCTGGGTTAGTCTCGGGAATTATTGATTGATGTGTTATATATATATATATATATATATATATATATATATTAATTTAGAAACCAAGACAGTTAGATTTCAGATAATAAGATGGACATTAAAGGAATGAATTACTGTGCTTAAATTTCTGAAATTACTTCAAAGTTGTTCTAAAAATGCAGAAAACAACCTTTGTAGTTTGTCGAACATGCATAATATTAGATGTTTAAATTTTTTTTTCCTGTCACATTTTGTGTTTAATCATATTTTTTTTTTTTTTTGTTAACTAAAAATAACACAGATTCAACTTTTTCTTTCTAAACAAATAATAATTCAGTTAGATTGCAAATTAATATTGAAATATTTTCAAACTTTCGATTTTCTTATAAATAAAATAAAAATGCTAAAAATAGAATTTTCGCTATATTTATTTATTTAGTTCAACCTATAGTTTCTAACGAAATAATATTTTTCCTAAAATATTTGAATGAAATGCATTATTGATTCTATATAATTGTTTAATTTTGTTATGAAAATGAGCATAATAACAGAGAAACCAATTACAAGATGTGATCAAAACATTCGAGGATTGAATTTTTTTTCTTGACACATTGAAATTCAAATTGATTTCTTAAATCAATGTATTGCTTAAAAGTTTTTAAAAGCACATAAAGAATAGCTCCCCAATAGATAGCAGCATTATATCACTACAGCCCCTGCTGCACAGAATTTTTTTCATTCGTAATTTTTTGCTGTCAAAAAAATTCAGTAATCTGAAAGAACAACGTGAATTTGCTTAAAAAACTGCGTTAAACTGAATTACTATGGAAAAAGAAAATCCCGAACCAGTTTTTAGAAATAAATCTATGCAAAAGGTTTTTTTTTTTTAAAAAAAAAAAAAAAAAAAAAAATACCCCGTTTATGTAGTATTAACTTTAAAGGGGACCAAATAAACCGGTCAAAACTTAAAGTTGTCCTGATTTTTTAACGATTTTAAGGTATAGTTTAAGGTTTGCTTTTGCACCTCCCAATGTAACAATTAATGCTAAATTTGAGTTAATAATTTAAGAATTTTATGGGGAAAAGTGCAACGTGATTGGCTTAAATTATGGGAGAAACAACAAGGTTTACTTCTTTATGATACTATCCCTATTGTCGTGGTGTTGAAGTTAGGAGAATGGGGTGCCAGCTCAGGTGTCGTCCTCGTCACTTGACGGAGGATCAAAATTACGAGATTCGTCGCCAGGAGCCTTCGTGTTGCAATACTAGGTTTATAATGAACTGGTAACTGTCCCACAAGCCTCATATTCTCCAGAATTTGATTTCAAAAGACTTTTTTTTCTCTCTTGAGCTAGAAAACTTTAAAAGGACATTGGTTTTCAAATAAGAGAATAAATACTGGAAAAATTCTAAAAGTGCTTTTAAATTCACCAAAAAAGTTTTTCAATCAATAGTTCGAAAATAGATGGTAATGCTTGACCAGTACAGTAGAATCGTAATTTAAGGTGTCAAAATTTGAAAGGTCATAATAAATCAATTTTTATCCAAATGAAAATTGATTTATACCATCGTTCAAATCTTATTTTGAATGATTTTTCCAGTATTTTCATTAAAATAAAAATTCAGTTGAGGAGCTTTCTTATTACACTTTATATTAAAGAATATATTAGTACATTGGTATAACTCAGTTATAACATATTCTTGTTTGCCACAACGTGAACAATTGATACATTTCAAGTATTTTTTCTCATAAATTATCTATCTCGGTTTATTGACAAGTTCTTGGCTTATTAAGGCTAATGAATTTCCGATTTAAGCATTAATATGAAGGTTAGTGTTAGGAATGTATTAGGCAAAATTTACTTAAATACGGCTGAAGAAAAAGAAAATGGCAACAAATGAAAATGAAAGGAATGGGAAATTCGAGTGATTAAAGACATTTGACAACAAATAAAAAGTGGCCACAATGGATGTTGAAAAAATAGATCTTAAACACAAAATCTATAAGAGTTAGTTGTAGTCTAAAATGTTTCTTACTACTGATATCAGTATTTTAACAGAGAATGCAAATGCATGAGAAAACATTAGTTTTTTAACTTCCAGAAGGAATAGTTGTTCAAAAATTTTTGAAACATTAGAATTATTCAGAGTTTTTTTAGATGTATAGAAAATTTACAGCTTTATGTTTCGACATGTCATATTGAAGAGTGTTATATGTATTAAAAAGGTGATGCTTTTGAAAAAACCCTCAAAGAACTTAAAATCAAACTAGAAAAGAACTAGAATTCAAAAACTTAAAGCATTTGATTACATTTATTCCTTAAGTAATTTAATGAATTTTAATAATTCATATGCTTTTTCGCTGGTGGAAATTACATGGTCACACATATACATTTTAGTCACATATTCATCTAAAATTTGTATTTATTCAAAATTAGATTAAATATATTGTAAATAATATTGTGTGATACTCACATAAATTTCTTATTCACAGATATGAAAATTTCTATTTCCTTAGCTCAAATGTCCTTTTATTTATTCTTGTTCATTTATCATTTATTTTCAAATATACACTTAAGCTTATAATTACTATTTTGAACAAAAATAAGTTGCTTAATTATTTTTAAAATGCATGAGTATAGTAATGTACTCATAGAAAAAGTTTTATTCCGTAAATTTTCATCTTTTCTTCCGTACAGAAAGCAAAACGAATAAATTTAGTAACAAGCGCTTAACATTCCGTCAAGAACCAAAATAATTTATGGTATTTTATGCTAAGGTATGACATCTGCCTGTTAATGGAAATCACAAGAATATAAGTGAGAGTTAGCATATTTTTGTGTGTTATAAATAAGGATAACTATTTACATAAAACCAAGTAGGCTGTGACCAAGGTGTTTTCTTTTTTTTTTTTTTTTTTTTTTTTTGTTAAATGTTTTTAATATCTTGATTTAAAAGTACTGGAGAAGTCTCAAAATATCTGAAAACCTCGGGTTCCGCAAAGCATTGATATGATTTATTTTATGTCACGTTAGCACAGCAAATTTAAGTGCACCAAGTAATTTATCTTATAGTACATATCAGCTTTAGTATTTAAATTAATTACAATAAATTTGAGTAAATATTACTCAATAGATATCCTGTCATTTAACGTAACATACGCAAACCCAGCAGCCGAAATATCTTTACTTGTGAGTTCATATTAATTGCAGTGGTGAAAATTATTAAGTTAGATCTTTAACATTAAACACAAATCTCTGTGGCAACTTTTAAATACCGTTCTTAAAAGCAATGTTTTATTAGAAAATTTTTGTTCTGATGATAATTCAGTAGAAATTTATTTATTTGATAAAAAGAAATGAATTAAGGATGAAAGACTACTAGTATGTGTTATATTGTCACGTAGAAGGCAAGACAAATAAAGAGTACGGAATTTAATCTCAACTCGAGAAATTTTATTGATTGAATATTTTACTATTATTGATATTATATTGATAGAATATTTTACTTTAGATAAACATAAATTTACTATAAATGAAGATTACAGGATGCAAGGTAGAACAACAGAAAGAGATGAAATTCTATCTCGAATTTACAGCTTTTTGCGAGAGGTATGTATATATATACGAAGAGGATGCACTTCTCTTCAGTTCATGCCTTCCTGCATAAGTTCTCGAAAATAAATATGGGTCGCAGATGGATTTCTTCTGTCGACCATAGTGAAATGAAAGCTGCAAATCGCTGTTTAATATGATGATACGAGGGAATGAATAATAGGCTTATGGCGCAATAGCTGAATCCAGCTCCTGCGCCATTGCCAGAAAACGAGTATTGCTACAATACCCTCTCACAAATCAATATTTAGAATACCATGAAGCTGCAACCAGGTATGTTAAATATATTCATCATAATTTAACAAATTAGGCATGCCAAGCAATTGTTAATTATATTACTATATTTTTGCATGGTCTCGAAATTAGCATTCTAAATATTAAGTGAAATTTAAATTATTTTATAGTTATTATTTATATTACTTTGGGTTTTCAAAAAGTGAAAATACAATGCCTAGTATTTTCATTAAGAAATTTTAATTTATAAAACGTCCATTACAAATTACTTATTTTTCTACGTAGTTACCACAGTTTTCGAAATATTTGTTGAAATTGGGTACAAACTTTTGTATAACACAGTTATTGATTACCACCTTTAGTCGAAAACCCAATTTAACTTTGTTTTTGTACTCAACGTCGTGGAAATACTGATCAGGATAATGTTTTTTTAAGTAACGGAATAAATTAATGCCGTTGGGTACAATGTTTAGACTTCATATGGGAGATATTTCCAAACTTCCCACTTCAAACTTTTGATTAATATGTTTGTATGTATATATTAAACTTTTGATATATATATATTTGTTTTTTTTTTTTTTTTATTTCACTGGGCTTCAAAATTTTTGAAGTTGCCCTACAATTTTTCTTGTAAATTTATAAATTAATTGTAGAGTTTTGCGTATGTATCTATATCATATCCTCCTTTTGAATATCTTGCTAACAATTTGGAACTTTTTCAAAATTTCATCCCCCATGACCAACATAATTCTTTGTAGTTTAATAAACTATCTACTTCTCTTCTGATTTCTCCTTTTTTTTTTTTTTTTTTTGTTTGTCATCCAGAGATACGTCACCTAAACCTTTTATAATTTTACTAAATGTTTCTGAAATAGCTTTAGTTACTTTAGCGTGTGGTTCCCATCTTATCTCTGATAGACACTGCAAAACATTTTCTTCTCCCAAGTGACCTTTCAAAGTCTGTCATCTAGTTGTCGAAACCGAAAAAAAAGTTATAAAATTGTCAGACTAAGAAAAAAAAATTGATAACTAATAAACAGCCATCGACAAAGCTTCAACAGATTCAGAGAATGTGCTGTGAATGAAAAATTTATTGCAAATGGATTCCAAAATTTTTGTTGAATTTCATTGTAATGCTCATATATATTTACGGCATTATAGTATGAGTGGTCTCTACATTTTGTAAAATCTAATTGATACACATTTTCAAGATTACACTGTTTGTTTTTTCAGTTGGTCGCCTGAGTGGTGCGCTTTTAACTCAAGAAATATTAGAAGATGTAGTTCCGGCTGTTCATCTTTTGTATATTAAACAACAACGCTAAGCTGGTCGGTGTACATCTACTCCAGAGTTGAGACAAATGATAGATTTTAATATCATGAATTCTTTATTTGTGCTATAATTTCACGATGAACGCTTTGAGCCAATACCGTGATTAACTCTTCGTAAACGGTTTTTGTGAAAAACGAGATATTCGCTCTCCCAACATATCCAGATTTGCTTATGTACATTGCTAAAAGAAAACTGAATAGGCAAAGTTCCAGAAATTCTGAAAAGTTACCATTGTAACATATGAATCAAATGTTTCTATTTTACCTCAAAAAGCTAAGCCTCTTTCTGCTAAAATACAAATTACAGATATGCCTAATTGTAATAGGTGTGTCCAATAAGTAATATCCACTTGAATTTATCTTTTTATGTTTTGTTGCAAACTAAACCTTGTCTGCACGTAAAATATGTTAATAGAGCATCTCTATGATTAAAACTTTCAATGGCTTTCGATTAATTTGGTTTTTCTCCAATTATTGAAACCTTTTGATTTTACGGATACTGACGATTTTTCAATGGCAAAAAAAAATTTACAAACGAAACAGAAGAGACTTTCTGTAAATTATGAGCAATGTAGCTATTCTCTTTCGTAGTTTTTCCCTTTAAACTTTCGCATAAAATATTTTTTCAGTGAATATCATGAAGTAGAATCTAAAGTTTGACGGAACTTTTCAAATGGGTTAGAATGATGTCGGCAGGAAACCGAGTATATTACGTCAATATTGGAAAATTCTGGCCATACTCCGGGATCATTATCTTGGTTTGTTATTGTATTTGATTGAACTAGGTCTAATAAATCTTTAGTTTTACTAGAAGTTATTTCGGGAACTTCCGAGATTAGCACAGATACTTGCATTGCGTCATTTGATTATCGTCATTTATCTTCATTTAATTGCGTCATTTGATCATCGTCACTTGATTAACGTTACTTTTATTACCAGAACTGGTTAAAATAACTCTTTTTTCATCACTTCTCGAGACTAATAGTTTAGATTGAGAAGGAAAGAAAAAATTTGTTTACTTTTTTGCCTTCTTTATAATTTCGGCAAATTTATGCTGGTTCCCTAGTGCTAATTTTCTTTTTTGTATATCGCTTAACTATGATAGTTTCATGGTTTATTCTGTGAAATAAAGAAAGCTGTATTTATAATACAGCACTCCCACTATAATCCTGTACTTCTTTTATTCGGCCTCCCTATAATCCGATGTATTTACTCAGACAGACATTAACAATTAAATCTGACATAGTAAATACCTAAACTTAGTAAATAAACACAACATATGATATATATTACTTTTCAAAAACCTTCAGACCATTTAATTAAATTCCAAACTATGTTAACTTTTTAATTTCATGACAATTAAAAATCAAAATTAAACTAACAATTTTAATTAAACAAAACATCAGGCAGTTCTGTCATCATATACTTTAAGAAGATTCCACACAAATTTTATAATTTCAGTTTTGATATACTTTTATATCATTAAAACAACAAATTAGTTTCATTTTCTCAAAAAAAATATTATGTGAAATATCAATAAAGTGATATTACAGACATTCTTATTTTACTTTCTTTCGAATTCTAAATAAAACATATTAGTATTGTAATTACTTTCTAAAATTTTCACTATTTTAGAATTCAAATCAGAACCAAGTTTAAGAAATATTTATAAAATCATTCAATGTATTTCACAAAAGAGAAAAAAATAACATATTGCATTGTTTAACATCAGCAATTTAGATAAGAATTTAAATTTAAAATGAGTATTGAAAGAAGCAGAAATCAGTAGTTGAATCAATCCTAGTCGAAATGCAGATGTTTTAGTTCATTTCACAGGTATTGTTGAGACTGTTCTTTTAAGATAGGCTTGCATTTTCTCCGAAAGCTGATGTTAGATATTGAAGCAGAGGGCTTTCATCAGGAAAAAATACTGATCTATTAGTAGATCGAATAGTTCTAAATCATCAGGTTTCCCAAGAAAGGGCAGTCTTCAAAATCTATTTTTGTTATTTTGCCAACACTTCTAAGCAATTTGATGAATTTAAATTTTTCTAAAAATTTCACATATTAAACTTATGATTCCATCAAAACTATAGACACGTGGGGACCTCTCCATCTATCTTAAACATGCTACATTCTATTGGCATATATTCTGCGACAAGGTGAACAATCCTGCCGACTAATAATTATATAACGATTTAGAAAATTTTAATGTGATTAAATAAAACGTGTCGAAGCCAAGTTCTAACTCCATTGTATTTGTTCCATAATAGCTGAGAGAGAGAGAGAGCATATCACATCCGTGGGGCTGTGATATGCTCTCTCTCTCTCTCTCTCTCACACACACACACACACGTTTGATCGTACAACACCAGTGCGCAGAGGAGTCGGAAGAGAAGGAATGTCCCCTTACTTTGAATTTTATAGAAGGAATTTTTCATTTTAGACATAATAGATCACGTGGTATAGGTGTAGGGATTCTTGGATACATTAGCTGAAAAACAGAAAGTCTGATTGAGATTATCTTTACAGGTCTGAATCCGTGGGAACAGCTGACATTACAGGTTTTAAGAGAGCGTGACAGCATAAATTAAATTTAAAAAGGAATAGTATCAGAAAATAAGTATGAACGTTTAAGCAATCCATCTACCGTGATCACGTATACGTGATCAAGTGATTCTCCCTTCACAGCCCACAGTATCGTATTTGTGAGGGGTGTTTGGGTGCCACCGGGCCCATGATCACACTGGTGTAATTTCAAATTGGAACGTTTTATTTGAATTTTTAACGGTCATTAGATGGCTGTTTAAATCCGTTATATTTTCAAATATCGTTCTATAGAGTATTGACCTTCAATTCCCTTTTTTTCCCGTTGTTGGATCAGGGGATTTTGAAAATGTTAACAACTGCATTTGTTAGCTTCTGTTGGTTGGATTGTGCATTTAAAGGGCTGTGATTTACTGCAAGCTGATGTTTTTTTTTTTTTTTTTTTTGGAGAGGGGGGAAATAACGAAATGTTTATAGGTTAGGGTTGGGAGTAGACTTATCGTTCGCAAGATGGTATTTTGCATGTTTTTGGGACAGTTTTATCTTGCTACCATGGCGAAAAGATTGAAACATCTGAGTGAAAAGTCAAGGAAACAATGTGTTGTGCGCAAAAAAGGCTGCCTAAAAGAAGAAAAAAAAAAAAAAAAAAACAAGCTGACATATTATAAATGCAAAATTTGCTTTGTCCTGAACAGTGTTTCGAAATATATCATAAGCTTCAAAACTTTTAAATATTATTTAGTAATTTTATTTTATTATTTTAAATTTTTTGTATTCTGCTTTCTATTATCTTATCTATATTTTAATCCCTCGTAAATTAAAAAAAAATTCATTTATATTGTTATTTTAGTAGCTATATAATTTTTTTTATCAAAATGAATATAATTTCTTTACAATTCGCAATTATTTTTTTAAATATCACAAAAATTTTACTACCGTACATTTAGATGCTATCAATGATAATAGTCTCTAAGTTTCAGCTTATTTAATATCGCTGAGATGATTTTATAAGAATTTTTATATGAAATTAGACTTAATGAGGAAAATCGCCTTGTCCCGTGCGTGCGTACTCTTTCAAAGCCCGTAGGCCTGGGGAAGTGGTTCTTTCTCCTTTCGCCGCACTCTTTGAATGGGTTAAGTGTGTGTGTGTGTGTGTGTGTGCAGGACGTCTTAAGATCTCTTTCTTTAGGTCTCTTTATGAAAATAGCCCCACCTTGCGACCCTTTAATCTAATTTGATGTATATACATGTACATTTCAATAAAGCAATCCATAGTAAATGAGGTTTCATGTGAATATTCGTTTTCTGCATTTAAATTTGAAAATCATTTTTAATTAGATCTTCAAAATCAATTGTTCATAATATTTCATTTTCACTATTCACTTAAGTTTTTCAAACGATTGAGTCACATGCGATTTTCATTCCTTTGACCAGTTTGAGTTTTGCAAATGAACGCTCACCACCGCGTTAATAATCATCATTGGTAAGAAAATTCTCACTATTATTTCAATATTGGGGTTAACGAATAGTCTTTCATTATACACGTATAGAGTGTTGATCCTAATTTGCAGTCCCTGTATCCAACAACTTCTTCATCTTCATCTGCATTTGTAGAATTTAATTTTTATTGCTTTCATTTCGGTAATTCTTCTCATTGTTTCTATGTGTTACATTATCATATACGACCTAACAAGTTGGATGATTCCAAGTTCAGTTCCTTCCATTAATGTCTTTAGGACAAAATTGGATATTGCATGCTATTTTAATATCTGCTTGGTCCAAATTAGAAATATTTTCAAAAATCCAAACATTTCAAGAAGTCTATTTTTGCATGTTTGTATATTAAAATTAGAGAATTGGTTATTGGTTAAAGTTTATTTCAAATTTCTAGCTGTGGCTAATTTCAAACGTTGTGTCGGTAAGTTCCTATTTCCTTTGAAAAGCTATCCTAAAACTGTAAAATTTACACGCTTAGAACCTCATTACTCTTTTTATAAAGAATACTTCCAGTAATTCATCATTAATTAAGCAATTGGCATGACAATTTCTAAATATCTGGAGCTTAAAGCTTTAATTGTATCATGCTGACTATGTGTTTTGATAGATTTTCAGTACATTTTATTTCTTAAGCTACAGCCTCGCAAATTTAATATTAGTATATTCCAATGATGGGTTGTGACTATGAGTCTATAAAGATTTTGGAAAATCAAATAAATTGTTACATTATAGCTACATTCTACTGTTTGGAATCTAAATTAAATTTTACAGAACCTACATGGTAAGTATATAGCGTATTTTTCTTGAAGTCGGCTATAAACTTGAATATTTCCTGCACATAGTAGAGGCATTAATGTAACTGACCTCTACAATCACTAAGGAAAATGTCGTTATTTTCAAAATGAAACCACAACATCCGTCAGATACTCTGCAGTATGTCCTTATCACTAATAAACGGTGAAATCTTTAATGGTTGTAACTGTTTTGGACATACCTTTATATAAAAGCATATTAGCATGAGTCCAATTGGGGTAGAATCAACGAAATTGAATATTTAGCTTTCTGTATTTCAATGACTATAGTTTCTAATGCTTTAACACCATGACTTCCACTGAATTCATCATAGCAGAGAGATAATAAGGATTATCTTTTCCAGAATTGCCTTTATTTTTATTATGTTCATTTAGATGGACTAAACTTACTTTAGTTCAGTGCCTAAATAATTTTATTATTCACTGAACCATAGTTTCTTCTCTGAAAGGCAGTCCTCTGAACACTACATCTTTATAATACTGCCTCTTTAGCATTGACACGTGTGGAGACCGAGTATGAGGCCAGTCCCACTGTAGCTAACAATGAATGACGTAAGAGGCAACTAAAATGGGTACCCAGGATCTTAAGGCATGGCACCTGCCCCTGGGATTATATCATACCCTCAGGGACTTCTTCATGGGCACTGCGAGGATCCCGGGAGGCCCCAGATCTTTTCTTCCCATGAAGTTTTCTGTCTCTTAGTAAACACAAGTGACGAACCTCCGGCTACCCCTAGCAATCTTTTTCTACTTTCGACCCTCCTTTGTCAATCTTTTGTCTTTTTCAATTTTTCACCACAAGCAAATCTTACTATGCAGCATACCTACTTCTGGCTCTTGCGCCAATAACCTATACATTCACTCACTCACTTCCTCTTTTCGTTTCATCCAATAATGACGTTCATCATTGAATTGTATAATAAGTTGGTTGTTCATACGACTAGATATCTGTAACGACTGATAACACCGATATCTGTAGGACTGTAACGACTAGATATCTGTACGATTGATATCTGTAGCTCTTCACATTTTCTGTGTTCAGGTGCGTTTTCATACTGGCAGCCGTACTTGCATGCTCAACTCATTGAATCCTCTGAATGTGTAGAATTGGTAAATGAAACCAATTTACACACAAACCGTATATCTTTCCTTGTGACGGAGAATATACTAGCTTGGTCTTACGGTCTACAACCATATTATTGCGTAATTTTTAACAACATCGTAGACAGGCATCTTTGCTTAAGTGTTATCACTTGGCCTGTTATATACGTGTTAATTTTCAAAATCCTTATGTTTGTTGAACAAACTGATGACCATTCTCAACCCAGTAAGATTGTAAATTCTAGTCAATATATGAAGGCCACAGCCCTGATTTGTACTGCAAATTATATGAAACGTCGTCAGTTATTGTACTGTATTTTCCTAGGTTTCATAGTACCTCTCGAATACTTAAATAGTCTGGTTCTTCCTGTTCAACTTCAGATATATTATTAGATGTACCTCGATAGAAGTGGTAGGAGATAAATGTAGATGGTAGAATTTGTATTAAAGAAAATTGGGATTAGTTTCGGTAATATATCAATAGATTCCTGTTTTTCCTTCGATATGTTTCGCAGCTCCATAATTTGCAAAACATTTCACTGTTCTAAAATTCATGCCGTATCTCACGTAATCTGCACATGTGTAGAGTTTCACTTTTTGTTCTGTTCCAGAAAGAGAAGAAAACTCTGCTCACTAATTTGTAAATAAAATGAGAAATGAGAGTAATATATGACTCGTTTTCGTAAGACTTGGAAGGTGATAAGATGGAATTTATTAGTTTTATCACATTACAGTTCATTATTAGAATTCCTTAAATATTTTTGTAAATTGCGAATGTAAACCATTTCAGAAAATATTGAGTAAACTATTTTGGAATGACATGCAGATAAAATCAGTAAAGGTTTTAGATTTTATATTGTATTATCTTATTTGGAATCTCTTTAAAAGTTCTCAGAAAATATATGTTTGTAACTATACGAAATATATCCTTGTCATTATAATTTATCAAACGAAACAAAGAATTGCGATAAAAAGGAAGTCATATTATTCAAAATTAAAGAACGTTATTGCATAAATTAATTTAGGAGAATTATATTTATGTAAGTAATTTTCATTAAAGATATTTTATGTTTGTGATAAATTATTAGTAAGTACAGTATTAATAAGTGATAAAGTATGAATACATTATAAGTTTTAAATATTTTACCTAAAATTCATATATATTAAATTTCACCTCTACAGGAAAATCTTGATCAAACGTACACGCAAATAAAAATTTAGTGAGGGTCTTATACACTAAAAATCTTTATTTTAGGCTGTGTTGACAAGAATTTCTCCATTTTCGATGTTTACTCTAAGACATTAAATTGTTCATGCATTTATTTATCTAATTATCAAATCGAACTCTGTTCCTTTTAAATGATTGTTTTCTACATTTATATTACACTATTACAATCGTATATATCTGTTTTATAGAATGTTCTTTTTAATTAGGTTTAAATAAAAATGATATTTACGAATTGATAGTTGTTTTCCATATTAGAAGCTAAATAAAATATTTCTCTGAATACAATACACATCAGTAAATTTTTGAAGATCATAGTGCACCTAAAATGAAAGGAAGTACATTTATGCATATTAATCAATATAAAATATTCTAAAGAGTCCATTGAAATATTTATATAATTTTATAAACAGTTAAGAGATTATTTTGTCTAGAGGGAGAGATAGAGAGAAAATTAAGAGACAAAAGCAGAATTTTTCAAACAGGGTATTATTTTATATTCTTCTGTAAAAAGCAAATATTATTGCATATTATTTGCTCTTTTTAATACGATATAACATTTTGCATATTATCTTAAATTTAAAGAAATACAATTAAAATAAAACACAATTACCTTTTGCTATTTCAGAAATTAAATTTAAAGGACGGAATTGCTGATATAGAGCCAGGCTACTAGTTTCATCGAAAAGAGCAATTTCTTTCATGAAGTCATTTCCAACTCTTTTATTAGCCCTGACGCCTACAAATAGGAGACGTGTTTCTTTTATCTCTTCTGTTGGGGCTTAAGTGTATCTCTTTGACCATTCATGAGGAGACCCTTAACTCATGTATGCAAATAAAGAAAAGGCTCGTTAAAGGAGGTTTGTTTATGTCTGTGACTGTCCTTCCCACAGCAACATTTTATCAATATAAATTTGATATATCCTGCTTTAGAAATAAAACTAATATTTCCTCTCAATATACGTTGTAAATATAAACATTTAATATAGAAGTAACGGTTCAACCAGTCATGTCCTGAATAACATTTGACGCTTAAAATTATTCTGATTATGAAGACGTAACTGAACGAAGTACAACA
>BMAW01119144.1:0-14322 GCA_019974015.1 Nephila pilipes
TTTCTTTACTAAATAATTTATTCGTGAATCCATTCGAAGAAAAAAAAGAACAGTTCACCATTTCGAGAGTTTAATTAATGATTCTAGCGCAGGAAATGTAATCAATACTGGTAAGGAGAAAGTAATGTACTTTTTCCATTAGATATTTAATTGACAATTATACGGAAATATTTTCAGTAAAAAAATTCAAAAGAATTATTAAAAGGCTTCATTCGAAGCTGTGACATTTCACGGAATTATTGGTGTTCTGACAAAAATCGCAAAAAAAAAAAAGAGAAAAGAATAAAATTACAATAAAACAAAAGCTATGCGACAGCCATTCTTAATTATTTTACCTTTCCATATTCTTCCCTATTCGTTCCCTTCTTTTACTGATACGGGAGATTTTTATTTTCATTTTCAAGAATATGAAAACCAAGAAAAATGCATAAAAACTATCCTACAAAATTTTTAAAAGAGTTATCTTTTTTTTTTAGGAATAAATAATAAACACATAATTAAAAATAAATATAAACTACATTATCGAAAACCATTACAAAATATCAATTTTAAAGGAGTAGATAATGTATTATCAAATTCTTTGTTTTTTATGAAAAAGATGAAGCATTTCACTTAAAAGTTTTAAACATCAAATTAGATATTTAAATTTTCTTATCTTAATACTATTTTCATTTAAGGGTATCTTCAAAGGGTTTTTTTTATTATAAAACCGGGATGTTTATGTTTTAAGCTCTAAACATTTTATATCTCGTAATTATTAGAGGTTCTGAGGATCGGAGAACCACTAATAAAGTATTTATGATTTGCAATATAAAAAAAATAAGTTGTATTTTAAAATTATTTGTTAAGGAATCCCTCTGAAACCCTCTCCAATTTTGAAAAAAAAAAGTAAAATGTGTTAATTAATTTGATCGATAAGTTAAAAAATTGCTTCTTGTATAATTAACTTCACTAAAATCTTTCAAACATTTAGTATTGTTTTCACTAAAGAATTAAAGTCTAGAACTAATTAAACTGGATTGCATATTAGTAATAACATGAGCTTATTCTAAGTTGCTAAAAGAATTGTGAAGTCTAAAAATAGTATTATTACAGCTATAAATTTGTTAGTAATATGTATTGTTGCTAAGTGTAGTATGATATTGCTAAGAATTGTAAGAAAAAAAATTCGGTAAAGACTTTTATTGCAAATCGCTTAACTAGTCGGAAAAGAGGGAGACCAAAACTACGGTAGTTTGATTCTGTTCAAACGGATTTTGAGGTGAATGGGGAGAGGAACTGGCAGGACTCAGGCAAAAGACAGGCTCTCATGGAGGAATCTTCAAACTAAGGCCTTGGACAACCCTAAGCTGTTGAGTCAAATATGATGATGATAATAAAAATATTACTTTTATTTTTATATTGTAGTTATAAGCAGTGTTATTTCATCCTAAAATCTCATAAATATTTGATAAGGTAAAACATTTAATAATCGTGTGATATGAAAAACTTTTCAAAAAAGTTAAGAAGAAGAGGAACTAATTTTTGCACAGTTTATCATTTTTGATGAGGAAAGAATTTAATGTTAGATTTAGTTCAAAACAAATATATTTCTTCATTAATAAGTTTAAATAAAGTAATTATATTATGAAGCCTTTTTTTAAAAAATAAACTTGCAATCAAAATATTTATCTAGCACTCGTCATCATATAACAATAATTCATTCATCTAATGATATATCGAAAATGTTCTTCGTTAGAGAGGAGATGCTTTATGTGTTAGCATAAACTTTTAATCTTTTCATTAATTTGAGTTCTTAAAAGTTAAGCAAAAAATGGAAATAATCTTGAAAATTGGAAATAGGTTGTTATACATATTATCAAAAAATTAATATCAAATCAAAATTTTTCTAGTCTCCCACATTTTATGCAGAATATTCTTGAAATTTTAATGAAGAGTAAATAGAACAAATATATTTCTTACTGTTATGAATATATGTAAAATATCGTAAGAACTTAAATGAGAACCTAAATCTAAATCCTAAAATTTAAATTCTTAAATAATTTTATTTGAAATTTTTTTTCTTTCTATGTCAGGCACATAAATAAATGGAAATAATCGTTTATGTATCAGAATGTTCTGTTAAAATCAACAATTTTAAAGAACAGTTATGTTTTTTAGAAATTAAAATAAAACTTTTCAGTATTAAGTGCAAATGAATTCATTAACAAACGACGTTTGAATTTTTTATTTTTATTTATTTTGTACATAGTTTGGTAGCATTTTTGTCTGTTTCAAGACCCTGAGAAAAATATTTATAAACTGAATCTTCTAAATAGAGAATTCTTTTAATTAAAACAATATATTTTTTATTAAAGCTTTTATTTTACATGATGAAAGGTAAATTATTTAATCAATCCAAATCTCTGAATTGATTTCAATCAGTATGTGTAAGAATTTGAATCCTGCTTTGCAAATCTGTAATGTACTTACTTTTAAGGGAAAAGTTATTTATTAAATAATGATATAAAAATATGTCGCTTCGATTCCAATTCCTAGTTTAAATCATCTACCTTTTTGCAATTGTTTATTCATTAAAATGTTCGGATTCCTTCTCCGAATTTTACTTTTTTTAAAAAAAAAAACCAATAATAACAATTTATCATACAACGAGTAACAAATACATAGTTCTATGTGATTTTAATGATCAGCCCAGATACTTAAAGAAGGCAACAAAAGCAAAACATTTTTAAAATGAAAGAAACTCACATTTTACTCAACGTAATCTTTTGAACGTCTTATAAGACTTTTATTAATTTTTGGATTATTTTCCCTACTCATTTAAAAAAAACAAATAAAAATAAATCTTGCTTCATTTTAGAAGATTCTTGTGAAGAATTTTAATATTTCGTGGTTAATGCAACAGCTTTTTTTAAAGGCTTCGAGATATAATATATAATTTATTAAACATTTGCTTGTAGTCCCAGTTTTAACACAATAAAACTTTCTGAATAATAGTATGTAATACTTGCCGCCATTACAAAAAATAAATTAAACAATATTGTAAAAAATATAAATATAAATTTAAGTACAATAAAAAAAGTAAATTTTCAGCAAAAGATAATATGATTATAAGATTTTAATTCCAGAATTGATTCCACTCATTTTACCAGTTAAATATATTCTTCCAATTTACTTTAAAATGAATTCAAATGGTCATATTTTAAGGTAATTCATATTTATTTACTATTGCACATACCAATCCATACGGTGTATAAATTAAGAAAATTACAAATACATTATTTAACTTGTATAGAAATGTAGTTGATATTAATATTTAAAAATAAATTATTCTATAAATTAAAAAAAAAAAAGCTTCGGAACAAGAATGTTTTGAAGTGGCCATTACTAAAAGCATAAACATTTTAACAGTGTTTTATGTATTAAAATATGAAATTAACATTTAATTTAATCAAAGATTAATAAAAAATAAATCAATAAAACTTTTAAAAAATAATATAAATACTTTTCTTTTCTGAACAATTCCCTTTTAATTATAAAATAAATTTAAAGTCAGATTTAGAATGCAGAATTCCGTTCTTGTACCAGAGTGCTAAAAAAAATTAAAAACTATAAAAATAAGGTAAAAAAACATAAGATCAGTTCAACTACCAAAAAGAAACCTTACAAATGCGCTGTTTATTTATTTTATCTAATCTATTCATAAAAGTGGAGTAAGAACATTGTTATTCTAGCCAACCAATTTGATCTTATTAAGCAGAATTATTTGTTATTCTTTGTTTAATTTACTGTGTATAACACAAATTATATTTGATACATTGTGTATTCAATAGCATTTATAAAATTTCTTCGTGAATTTTATCTTAAAACTAAATTGAGTCAACTTTAATTCAAAATATCTGAGAGTATTTAATTTTTTTAAAATATAAAAGAGGTAAATTAACGGTTTCAGGAAAAAAAAAGGCTTATTCAAACAAGCAAATAAGCAAACTTTTCAGTGGAAAAACATTCAAATTCTCCAATTACGATAAATGAATGATTCTCATATATTAAAAGTCTTCGAAAATTCCATCACACTTCGTACGAGAAAAAAAAATTATAATTAAGTTCAATTATATGATTATCGTCAAATTTTAACTCTTTTCCCACAGAATATCGAAGACAAAAGTAATTCGTGTATTCTACTTCATCTGTTTTTTTAATCTATTTCTTTCTATTTTAAGTTAATTATTCAAAAAAGTATTTATTTCTTACTTTATTTATTTCAAATCATCGAAGAGAATTTTTAGTACAAAATACATAGGCATATATTATTGATTTTTGGCGTTTATACATCAGATCGCTTTTATTTGGTAACTTTTTCTTTTCTTAATGTTACTAAATTAACCCATTAAGTTTTAATGTTATTGAAACAATATTTCTAATTTTGATATCAATGTCATAATGATGTGACACAATTTTACTGTTCATCTTTTTTATTTTATTTTTTATTAGTGAAAGTGAAATCAAATAACATTTGTAGCCAAGTGGTCACTGTTGCGAGCTTCGTGGCCGAAAATGTTTCCATTGAACTTTAGTTTCAATTCTTCATTGCACTTTAGGCCAAACAAGGCAAGCAGATTCACTTTAAATGGAAGTTTGAAACATATACTCTCTCACACACACAAGTACCGTCACCATCATATGACACTTGGCTTAGAGTTACAAGATAGTTCGCTTACAAATCTCGTGCAGCTTCGAGAGACTTTTAATTCTTACTTAATGAACCCTGTTTTTTTATATTTTGATTCACAAATATCTATATATGGGAAATTAATGAATTCGTTCTCCACCAGAAGACAGAACTTTCTCTACTAACATTACAAGAATTACGAAGTTCAATGTGGAGAGAAAAAAGTTGAATAGTAATCTTTTAGAAGGAGAATTATGATTAGTTTTCAAGTACGAGGTGTGACTATTAAATAACGAGACTGATGCTATAAAACATTTTATTTTGATTCCATACATATTTACTAATTATCACCATCAATATAAACCCTTCCATTCATACGACGCTCCATGCAAATCTTCCATTGTTCGAAAAAGTACTGGGAGTCTTCTGTCGGATCCTTCAGGACGCGTACCGCTTTCCTCTTTCACAGCTTCAACGGATTCATATCTTGTTCCTTTTAATGCATGTTTCATATTAGGAAATACATAGGAGTCGCATGACTCAATATCCAGCGAATAAGGCAGATGGTCTAACACTGAGATGCTGTACTTGGTTAGAAACCTCTGGACAGACAATGTGGAATGAGCCGGCGCATTACCTTGGTGGAAAACTTAGCCATTCAGATTCTTTGTCAATTCCTACACACACAGAAATCGCGCGAATACTTAATTGAAGGTCAGATCGAACCAGTCATCCTTTTTTTGTCATAGGAAAGCAGACTGGGCGTGAATTATCTTCAACGTCTTATCGGTCATCTAGAAAACGCTTAAACCACTCAAAAATACGTGTATGCGATAAATATTCATTGCTGTACTATTTTTTCAATAAATTGTGCGTTTCAGTTGCGGATTTTCAAAGCTTCATGTGAAAAATTACAATTCGTTGCTCACTTATTATTTTCCTGATGAAATAAAAAAAATAATAATAACAATTATGCGAATGAAGACTACGTGTATACGATTTTTTTACAGAAGCGAGTAATGCTGCATTCCAAAGAAAAGGCTTCATTCTAAGCAGCTGTCGGTCGCTGGAGTTTGACGCATGCATTCTTCTTCTGTAGCAGCATCAGTCTTGTTATTTAATATCCACACCTCGTATGTAACTCTCGCAATTGAGAGTCAAGTCAGTAGTAACTGACCACGAATAGATGGTTAAAACTATAGATGTGTCGAGATAGACTCTCCAATCCAATGAACAATTGTATTCGCTTGAAAATATTTCATTATTAGTCCATTTATCAACAATCTGTATTAAAAATATCATATGAAACCTACAGAGTGATTAAATAAGCCAGCACATGACATTCACATGTATTCTAACTCTTAATTAGAATATTAATCTCTAAAATTATATCATATTAAACCATTTTCATTTTAGAGGTACCTTATGAAACTTCTCTCTCAAGTTTCCTTTTGTAATTTAATCCTTTAAAAATATTCTTTGCCATACCAAAATCCAATTAGCATAACTAAATAATTTTCGATTCTTACACTGATAACTTTTACAATAGTTTCTTAGTAAATGTTATTCATGTGAATTGAATGTACTTACGATTCGTAATCGAATTTTAATTTTTACTAATATATTTCTAAGGTTTTAAGACTACATTAATTGTTAATCAATTTGTTAATTTTAAACCTTTTGCTTGGATTTCAAAAGTTTTATTAAATTTTCAACATTGATAATTTACTTTTCAACGTTGTACAGGATAGTTCAAAATGTACTTGTATTTGAAGACAAATGGCACCACTAAGGTAAATTTTTGTGGCCATTGAGTGTTGCCATCTGTTAAACGGAAATAAATTTGACGTTGATTCATAAGTTAGTTTTGATTTGGTAATTATTTACTGCGAAATCAAAATTTGATTACTGCCACGTCGAGTTTCTGGCGTCATTTTGCGTCAAGTTGTTGACATCAATTTGCGTCGAGTTGCCATTATCAGGGATCATTATTCATCATTATGTTCTGGACCTGGATTCATCATTATGCTCCAGAAATCAAGCACAAATCAAAATGTTTCTGGTGAATTCTTTCCCCCAAAAAAATTGTCTTATTAACTGAACAAGTTGTGACGAAGAATTTTTGAGGTATGGAAGGCGTCATGATCATAAATACGAGTGAGTCATGATGCTTACAAGGTACAAACCATTTTCGATGGTACGAGCCCCATCTCTTGGGTTTTCTAAGGACTTATAGAACGATCGTCGCACATAATCATATTTTCTATCATTCTCATCTGGATTATTTTCAACTTCTGCAATTGACCAGATATTATGTTGTTGATTACATTATATTGTTTGAACAAGAAGGGATATAGTGACTTGCATGGATTTTACCCAGATTGTGGGTCAATCTTTAAGAGTGCGTTCGTGAGAAAAAAAAATAGCAGAAATTTGACATTTGTAGTTTTTGGAATGATCGATTTAATTCTGTTTTACCATTGCTTTTTCTTGTAATGTCGGAAATTTTGTATTTTTAATATGATGTATCATTAACAACTTTAGGTTTTTTTTTTATAAAGTATATAGCTATTTACTTCATTTTTTTTTATCTATAACAATATTCTAATGGAAATTTTTACCTAACTTCCCAACATTGATAATTTTGATATTGAACTAGAGATTTAATCGAGTGAAAGATATGAATTTTACCCAATTACTTATATTTTCCCTCATTCAATGAATTGAATTGTCCATAACATTTAATAATTTTGAAATACAGCAATTTATAAATATATATAAAAAAGAATAGTGTTGCATCACTTATATTAATTGAATTAATTTAAATTTGATTTCAAAACATTTGTTGTTTTTAGGCACACATTTAATAAGTGCAGTAAAAGAAATTGCCACGAACTAAAATTCATAAAATAAACTGCTAAATGTATATTGGTAATATATTGCTTTATGTATGCAGTTTACAACTTAGCAATGAGTATTGAATTTTATACAATTAATTGATATCTATACACTTTTACGTAAGTGTGCATAATTTCATGCTTATCTTAATGTGCATAAGGGAAAATCAATAAAAATACATTGTACTGAACATTATTTTCTAATATGTACATTACTGTAATTCGATATGCCCTTCTCTAAGAAAAAACTGTTTCATACATCGCATTCGGATTAATGTCACAATATTTTTCAAGGGTACATTATATATTATTTCCATATTATTATTATTCATCATTTTCATATTATTATTACATATTACTTATGTAATGTGTTTTCCATTGCCCTTTCTTTCAATCACTTTTTTTCTTTTACATTTTTTGTCTTCAAAATATGTCTTAAGAACAAATAATTTTCAATTTAATAACAATTAATTTATATTTGACTATATTTTTATCACAAATATGTAAACTAACTATCCAGTAAAATATTTAAATATTTGAATTGATTTACAGAAATTAGAAGGAAAAAAAATTAATATTACTTTACATTAATAAAATGCAACAAAGAGATGTACAATCAATTCTGTATATTTACAGCTATTAGTATAATAAAAGTTTTTTATATCAATTTTTAGAAGATAAGTCTAGTATTAGTGTTAATAATAATCAGAACAATTTCTAAAAAATTCTTTTTCTCTTACTCACTCTCTATTTCCCGAAATTATCTCATTTGTTTGTACATTTGTTTTCAGAATCTTAATTTCATATTTAAAATAAGAATTTTTTTTTTCTAAAAATGTTTAATACTTTAGATTTTCGTAGAAGCTTCTTGTTTGGGAAACAAATTATAATTATTTTTAGGTGTAATTTTTTCTTTGTTGTATAAGCTTATAACTATTTGTTTTATATATAAGAATCTCTTTTACAACAGAAAATTCTTTTTCTTCCAAATGTTCCTGTTTAGGAAACATTCATATTTCATTAAAAGCACAAATTACCATTTTTTATTCTTAAGAAGACAGCGAACTCAAACACTACTTACTGTGTTAAAGTAATTCTTAATGCGGGGTTATACAAATATAAGATATGTATTTCTTCCCTTACATTTCAAGATAATAACTCATTTTGCATATTATTTATCGATCAAACCATTTTTTTGTAATTATGATATATTTTATTTCTTGTTTTAATTTTAAAATTCCTTCGTTCCTGAACATCTATAATGTATAAGAACAAAATTTTGAATATGTCATTTGAGAATGTGAGATTTCTATTTAAACCTATTTGGATCTTTAGAATTAGTTTCATTCTTTATAGTTATACGAAAATTTTCTCATATAATGATTACTTAACTATTTTTTTATGATTATGAATACTTGCTCACATATTTATGATTATTATTTGTTTAATTTCTAATAATTATGAGTTTCTTAATTATATTCATGTAGTTATTATTATTCGACTATCTTTTATTATTACGATTATCTTTGTGATTATAATCAAATGATTACTTTTAACTATTTTTTGCCTTAATGTCTTCTCTATATATCTATTTGTCTGTCCAGAATTAATTAATTTTTCTCCAGAGTTTTAATTTATAAAGAACACCATATCTTTTGGGGAATTCTTTTCATCAAATCAAATATATCAAGAACTTTGAAATTCTTCATTCTTGTGACATTGCAGTATAAAAAAACTCATAATCTGATTCTTTTTCTGAAATAAACTGAATTCTTCTTCCATACTTTATTTTCTCCGAAAATACATTTTTTCCAACAGTATCCAATTCATTCGAATGACAAGATTTTTTTCCAAACAATATGAGTATATCTAGTGTCTTAAACTTCTATCCCTACTCTTGTTTCCATTTCATTCTTTTCTTAGAATCACGCAGAGAAACTTATCAAATAAATCCAAATAAAAAATACGAATAGATCAAAATAAAAAAAAATTACTGAATAGAATTCTTTCTACTCAATTAAGTTAAAGCATTGTTTAGTGTTTCAAGTTTTAAAAGTTTTAGTCCCTATAGACAACTATTTGTAAGACCTACCATTAGGCAATATTTATGGCATTTGTTCTTTGAACTCATATTTGGAATAATGAAATAAAATATATATGTGCTAAATATCTATAAATATTTATATATTACAAATCTATATATGTTGAAGAAAAATATAATAGAGGGGATACTTATTTAAGGAATTTTCCGACTGAATTAAATTTGTATACTAAAAAATGTTAAAAATTCACATAAAATTTCAAACATGAAATATTCAAACCACTTTATTATCTAGAATTCAAAGTGTTTGTATTTTAAAAATGGATAAACAACACAAAATAGATTGGCGCTGAATCGACCTTAAAAATAAGTTTTTACATTTAGTTTATCAAAAATATATTCAGTCGAAATTTATCATCTCTCTTAAGTACTTCTTCCATTTACATAATTTTAGCCAACAAGAAAAACCGCTTAAGCATTCGAAAATTTAATATAAACGGAAAATATAATAGGTTATTTATAGAAACTGCGCTTCAAATAGCTCTTTTTTTATTCTGTTGGAATTTGTGGAATTGAAAGCTAAAAAAATTACCTGAAAAAATTTAAATTGTGGTTAGTTAAAAAAGTAAAAATTGTTTCCTGCAGAATTTTTAGATACATAAAAAATATAGAATGGTAAAAGATTTAATGTAATTAATATAGCTAATTGAATGATACAAAACAAGCTAAATAGTTATTTATATCTTCTGTAAGAAATATTTTTTTTATTTTCAATTCCTTTTATTAATTATTTATCATTATTAAAAATAATTTTTAAAAGAAATTTAAAAATCAGAGCAATGAATCGATGACTTCAAAAAATTTGCATCATCATTTCATGATTCAATCAAATTAAAATAATTTTTTTTTAATTTGAATATTATTTATCTCTTTTGAAATTTAACTAAAATTTACTTATCTCGCTTTTTCCGCAGTATAAAAAAGAATTCATTCTTTTATCACGAAATATTATTGCTGCTACGGACACACGTAGAGGCATCAACTTTATGATTTCCTCTCAGAAAACATTTTTATAACGAGTGAGGCTTAATGTCGATTACATCCTATGAAAAATAACTATTTCAATCATAAGTTTTAGTTCATTCAACCCAAAGCACATTAAACTACAGGAAATATTTATAGAATCACTCGTATTAGATTATAGGATAGCTGCCTTTTTATCCTTTCTACTCTGTTGAAAAATTGTTTCGTTCTGCCTGTATAGGTCTATTTGATACTTTAGGTTCTTTAATTTAAGTCATATCAAATATTTTATATATCTTTTTTGTTTTTGTGTTTATTGATAGAAGCAACACACCCACATATTTAGATCTTTTTATAACTCTCCCTCCTTCCGTCTAGTCTTTTGTTTATAGAGAGGGTATTACGTATTTAAAAGCTTGACAAGAAATAGAAAATATTTTGTAACAAATTTACAATACTTAACATTTTTATTCTTGATACACATTTTTTATAACAAACATGATTTACAATACACATTTGTACACTAATGGTAAGAAAACCCACCCCTGGTTTGCATTCGTTGATCTCTTTTTTTTGGACAGCATTCTTTGCATCTTTCTCTTTCAGGTGGTTTGACATTTTTTTCGGTTTTTCACCTACTACAATTTTCAGTTTTCTTTATTTTGTTACTGAAATATTTTGTTTCATCCTAATATCTCTGGGAGATGTGGCCATCTTCCTTGAACCGCTTGCAACCTTTTCACCTTACGAATGAGGCGGCATGTTAGAATAATCCATATCTACATTCGCACATATGCATATCGCAATTATTATGCGTGCACACATGTGGTATTGGTATTTATACCTGTGCAACCATCAGAAGAACACAGCAGAAGAGGAAAATTAGTTCTTTTTAGTGATCAGACTACGATTCCCCTCCTACTGTCCAACTTGATTTCCCTCTGAACCTGTCCTTATTTCTTTCTCTCCATCGAAGGCCGAGATTTAATAGATTCATCGTTATCGCAACACAACTAACCAGAGTTCTCTATAGCATTTGCTGAGTATTCGAACCTTGTATGCATTAATGTATACGAGGTTATTCGACTGTTGTTCTTAGTCACTAGAGTGATAACTTTTTGATACGAACTGTATATTTTCTGTTATCCATTAACCATTATTTTCGTTAGTATTATTTCCTTTCTGATTTTGTACTGTTTCGACGAGTGGCCTTCTTATACACAGTACTACATTTAATATGGTAAATAAATGTTGTTTTAATTATTAAATTGTCCTGGATCATTTCCAACTGCTGGTGTGAGTCATTTGAAATGTGGTTTGTTTCCGCATCTTATTAACCCTTCATATTGGTGACCTGACCCAGAATTTTAAGTGTTTCTCAAGGCTTAGTAATTCCAGATATTGTTCATATAATTTATCAACTATTTAACATGTTCAGTTGTTAGGTGAGTTAATTTCTTTTTAAGGAACTTTTCCGTACTTTCAAAGCAGTTAGAGTGGTTATCGCGGTTATCTTCGTTCTTTAAGTATTATGGGTTAATTAGTATACATCCTGCTTTTAAATGTTTCAAATAATAACCCCTTCATAAAATGAGACTGGAATTAAAAGAGATCTCGAAGATCACGTCAGCCAGAGAAGTAGGGACAAGTGCGAAGGCAAGCTGTAGGAAAGCGTGCATTGTGAGGCCGAGCATTATCCTGTTGAATTGTAAGTCCGGGATTCGTGAAAGGAAGGACAACACTACTGGGTGTGAAGTCTCGTCGACGTGCCACCGTGCTGTAAGGGGGTCACAAGTCATACCCGAAAGACTCCGGCAGTCAAATGAAATGGCACCCCGTACCATAACTTAATTGATTGTCGATCTATGAGGAGGATGGCTGGCGAGTAACCCACCGCTGTCCTGGATGTCTCCAGAGATGTCTTCATTGTCTTCGGGACTCAGTTCGAAACGAGACTCTTCGCTGAAAATAATTCTATTCCAGTCCATGATATTTCAGGTCAAATATGCCCGGCACTACTGAAAAAGCACTTGGCGGTCTGCATAGTGAGGGGCAGTTGACGGGGTGACCTACGTAACATCATCCCCTTTCTTTGAGTTGTCTATCATAGTCACTAGTGTCCCAGTCACATGTCGGATCGTTGGTAAGAGCACATCAGGTATTGTAAACGCCGATTGCTTGAATCACTCTGTCCTCTCGCATTTTGTCATTGCTCTCTGTCAACAAATACTTCTTGATGCTCTGTACGATCATAGCTCACATATTCCTGCAAAACATTATTGAATGGTAGTATATCTCCGACATAAATGTCGATCGATCTTGTGATTTGGCTAACTTGCTTCTTTTAGTACAATTGCACGTCCTGTTTCAAATAGTGGCATTTGCTCATAATATTCGTGAATCCGTTTGAGTGGTGTTGGTAGAGTTCACGTCAGACGACGGAATCACATTCAAATGAAAGTTATGCTTTAGTTATGTGATGTCCTCTATTTTATACACCATACAGATGCTCCGTTTTAATGTTCTGGAGATCCAACTAGTCAATTAATGGCAACCAAATGATAACTATAACAATTTAAGCTAAAAATTCCATACGACAAATTCCTTAATAAATAGATTGTTAAATTGTAAGTAACATGCGTTCTATTTTCTATGTTACATTAGAAATTGAACTTCA
Organism: Nephila pilipes; assembly: GCA_019974015.1. Taxonomy (NCBI): domain Eukaryota; kingdom Metazoa; phylum Arthropoda; class Arachnida; order Araneae; family Nephilidae; genus Nephila; species Nephila pilipes. The sequence goes on from BMAW01119144.1 coordinate 13,311, forward strand.
CTACGAAATAACTTTTCAATTTTCAAGATTTTAAGAAAAAGCAAATAAAACACTCTTATTCCAGCAATAAATTTAAGAGTTCTTTCAAATGACTCGTAGTAAAATATTCTTATTTTAAATCAAACACAAGCATGAGCTGTTTTGAATAAAAACAAAAAATTATGATAAATAAAGTTAGCTAATAACTTTAGGATCCAGTAGTAAATTAAAACAAAAAAATACATGATAATTTAACATATTTTGTTAAACATCAGTAATTTAAAAAGAAGCTGTTTCGATTCATAACATGACATTTGTCTTGATTTCTTATTTATTTATATGTCATTTTTATATTAAAAGAAATTTGGGGAGCAATACGATTTATTTTGAAATTTTTGAGAAGCTTGTAAAAAAAAGTAAAATATTTAATTTTTTATCCTACTATTACCAAAATTGTAATCCATTAAATAAAAACTATTCAAAAATTTACCTAAAAAAGAAAAGTATTCAATTCAATCATCGTTCTTGTCAAAAAAATAAAATTTTAATTCATATTTTCAATTCAGTTGTACGAGTGAATTTTTATTTTAGATAATGAAAATTAAATTTACGCAGAAAGTTTAACAAGACACTTAATTTATTATAAATGATTTTACAAACAATACAGTTAAAATTTAAGGATAGCATTTTTGTGTGGAAAATATTAACGTAAAGAATATACCGTCAAGTTTGATAGATAACTATATTCTTTATGTTAATATCGTGAGCATGTAAACATATTTTTATTCTATTTTGCGACAATATAAAATGCACTTAAAAATAACTAGATAGACTCCCCATGTACAATATATTTATTATTTTTATAGTATTATGTAAATTATTATATATATAATAAATAATCTAAGAGAGTATATCCAACACACTACATCAATATTATAAAAAAAAAATAGCTAAGAAAGTAAGGAAATCATTTTAAAAGAAATACATATTCATGCTAATTAGATAGATAAAAGAATTTCTTGAATAATTAAAT
>BMAW01119147.1:0-27354 GCA_019974015.1 Nephila pilipes
AGTATTTAAATAGCTACAAGCTATGTAAAACGGAAAAGCGATTTTTTACTGATAATTTACAATTTTTATTTAAAATTAAGTCAGCAAAATAAAAAAAGACATGTGTTTACGATTTTGATCATGGATACAAAAACTGTATTGAAGGTAACCGGGCTGCTCTTTAGAATTATTAATGAATTAAACATTTTCATGTATTCGAAATAGGTACATTATAACATTTCTTAGTTATGTGCATTGCTTAAGGGGTTTCATTATCATTTGTGTTGTACTGCTATAAAAATGAAATCGGCATTTTATTTAAATCATCTTCGATGTAAAAATCATTCTGATATTTGGAGGTAATAGAATATTTTCATGTTTGTGCCCAATATTATGTTAGTTTTATAGATAACTGAATATATTTTTGTTTCGATTACTCAGTGGATAAAGGTCGAATTTCAAAATATTTTTATTTAAAATTTTAGCATCAAGGAACTTTACAATTAACAAGTAATATTTAGTAAGCTGTTTCTACTTTTTGTTAAAACTGAATTATTATATATAATTTGTCATTTTGATACAAATGTTTCACAATTTTATAGGGTTCATTACGAGATGGTGTACAAGACATTCTACAAAACGTCTTACGAATGTGAAGGGCTCCAGAAGAATTACCCGGATTACCAAAAATTAAAGAATGGATGAAAGAATTCAAATTGTGATCATTGTAAAACTCTCACTGTTTTCAGATTTAGCTGTTCATCGCACATTATCTCTTGTTCTTTGTCCGTTCTCATTTGAATAAATATATCTGTATGTCATCAAATGGTGTATATTCTTTTAGAATTTAATTCAGAAGCATTTTTGGTGTTATTTAAAACAATGTTACTTTTTTTTAAAAAAAAGTTTTATTTCAAGTTATCTTTACCTTAAAATTTAGGTATCAACCATTATTATAACGTTCTCTAAATTAAATTAGTAATTGAAATGTAAAATGCACATAATATGATTATCATTTGTTTTTTAACTCAATTAATATACGGGAAGATTCTATCATTGTCTTCAAATTTATGATTTTTGAAAAAGCATTTTAATTGTATTGTATTCATCAAATAATCTAAACAGAAAATATATAAACTTATTGTAACATTATAACTTAAAGTTTTTTTTATATACATATTTCAAATTAAGATAAACATTTAATGATTTTTATTGCAATGAAAGGTTTTTTTTTAAAAAAAAAATTCTGAAACATTTAGTATTTTTTAATTAAATATTAGCGTATAACAAGAGCAATTCATTTGATCTAAAAATGTTAATTTATTAAGTATATAATTTAACATTAATCAGCATTTAAAAAGAAATATTTAAATTATAATTAATTTTTTTAAGAATATGTGATAAGGATAAAGTAAGAATATATTTTCACCCAAATCTTTTTTACACTTTTTACACGATATTGAAATAACAAGGTTCACCAATATTATTTTTTACACGAATTTTTTGTTCTAGCACGAATTGGCGCCGCCCCCGAATTTTTTTCCAAATATTCAAATGCTATTTTTGCCGCCTACTATCACCTCATTGATTCTACTACTCTATTAGGGTATTATAGCAACATTTAAAATGTACTACATGAAGCAAACGTTTAAATACATTTTAGACTCAGTGGAACAAAGAAATCCGACTGTTGTAGAAGCACAGAGAAAGTTTACGGCTATGGAATGTATTACACATGTTTCTTTCGCCATTAAAAAATTTCGCCAATCGACCTCAAGCTCTAGTTAGAAGTAAAGTGGTCCAGTATGCGTCAAAAGATGAAGTTTCGTGGTACAAAAATCAACTGTATGTTCTGAAATTATAACTCTATCAAATACAATTGGTGACGAAGGTTTTCAAAACATGCAAACGCTAACATCGAAGAATTAATGCTAAAAAGCCCTTTAGATGAAGACGATTTGATCGAATTTATGACACCTCATGATAACAAAGAAGTCGATAATGACAAAATCAAATGTTAAGTTCTGCTATTAAAAGCTGATTTAATTCGAGAGGGCGTGAAATTTGCTGCAAGAATGGAACATTTTCATACTCATGATCCTGACATGAATCGTACATTAAATTTTCAACATAATCTTAAGTTTTATGCAACAGGATATCGAAAATAATATAAAAAACTTGAGCCCCCCCCCCCCCCCCAAAAAAAAAAACCATCTGCTAATAACATACTTTGTAACAACAAAAAACTCAACAGATGCTGCTTATAACGAGCAAAACTCTTTATTTGAATCAAAACCTACAGTTGTGCTAGACATATCTGACACATCTACTCATGATAACATTTGTGATCTAGTTCGTAATAAACGTCCTCGCTTGTTATCAAATCGCGATGAATAGTTGTTAACAATTTTATTCCTACTATCTTCTTCTAACTTCAATTTGAATTTTTTGTGTTGTATGCACCTAAAAAAAGAATTTTCATTGTATACTAATTTAAACTTCTTTGCAATAAAAATGAATTGTTTCTATTTTATAAATATGTAATATGAATCTCATTATTACTTTTTTGTGCGGTTTTCTGGAAAAATATTTAAAGGTTTTTCAACTTACACAATTTCTTAAAGTTGAGGAACATATCCCCAAATTTACCATACGTCACATGTACTTTTCTACTCAATTTTTTTTTGCACGGTTTACGAAGAAACGTATGTACCGTGTAAACAACAGTTAGGTGTATATATTTCTACATATATATATATATATATATATATATATATATATATATATATATATATATATATATATATATATATATATATATCACTGATATTCTTGCAATAAGTAATTGATTAAATTTTCTGTTTTAATTTTTCTTAATCATATTTTTAAAATAAAGACACGGAATAACTTAAATTTAGTTTATTTAATACATGTAACAATCCTTTACTTTCTTCACATCATAACAACATTTTTTTATCTGCATCGCAATTTTTTATTCTCTTATAATATAAAATCCGACAGATCTACTTTTTCTAGTTCAACGCATTAAAAATATTATACTTTTAATCTTCTTCCGAGTCGTTGTCCCAATCATGCCATTTCTTTTTGTAACTTCTCTCCAAGACTTTCTGCAATTCATCTTCGAGCGGAATAGAAATATCTATATCTCGATCTCGGTTATGAATCGTTTTTCTCAAAATGTAATCCATCAAATTGAGATTTTGCGCTCGTTTTCCATGACCTGTGAGATATGAATAAATTTTAATTTTTGAATTAAGAGAATTTCTGCATGTATATAACTTAAGAACATTTTATCATTCCATTGGTTTCTTTATATACTTAACTGATATCAATGATCAAATACCATGCATTTTATCAGCACTTGTAGGTCTGAAAACTCAAAAAAAAATTGTATTTCAAGAATTTAAAATAGTTTTTAACCAGTTTAACATTCTAGATAAATAATTTTCAAAAATTACAGAAATTAATATACAATTGGTTAATGAATTTTAAAGTTACAGTTTTTTTTTTTTTTTTTTAATTTTAAAATAAGTGTTTTAAACTGCGAATCAGTTAAATTTATTTGTTATATTATTTTTCCTTTGCTTTGTTGTGGTAATAACATATTAATTAAGTAATAAAGTTTATAAATTATTAAAGTAAGTAATTAATAAATAAGTAATAAATTAATAAGTAAGTAAGTAATAAGTTTATAAATTATTAAAGTAATTAATAAATAAGTAATAAATTAATAAGTAAGTAAGTAATAAGTTAATAAATTAATAAGTACGTTGATAAAGGTAAGTAACAAATAGATTAATATATAAAGAAATAGGAGTATGTTGTATTCCTGTAGGTTGGAAAAGGTTAATCTTAATTATTCATTACGTTTAAAATTTGATAACTTAAAACTAATGTTAACGATTTTAAAACTTTAATACGCTTAGTGAATATTTAAAGAATCTTTGTTTTAAATATATTGTTAAATTTTGCTAAGTTAGTTTATTTAAATTCAAAATAGTCTCTGAAATCTAAGGAATTATAGTTTTCTTCCTAAAATTATTTTTATTCAGACAGGAAAATCATTAAACACTTTATACACATTAGAAATACAACCATTGCTTTAAGAACATTATCTATACTATAAGGAATTTTTACGTATTTAACCGATGTACTTATTTTATTACACTTTTAAATACAAATATTTTGTTCCAAAATAATAATAACGAATAAATTGTTTGTGATCGCTGTTAAATAAAAGCATATATTTCAAAGTTTGCAAGTGAAAATGTTATTGCGAAGGCAATACAATTTCATTCATTTAAGCTATGTTTTTGCTTAAATGACCAAATATTAAAATACCAACTAATAAATGGACAATATTTTTTTCAGATTTATTGAATATTTCCTAAGTAAAATGTAAAAAAATAAATAAATGAAGCATGATAAACTGACAACACTTTTAATGTTTTTGAAAGTTATATTTATTTAAGAAATAAGCTTTTATATTTTCAGTTTTCTACCAAACATTTAAGTTTTAAAATAGTTCATCTGAACTTAAATAGGTTTATTAAGTCACAAAAATATGTAAAACACCAACATTCTGCTTTTTAATATTATGAAGTTTAAAGATATTTAAGAAATAATTTCTTATACATTCAATGTTATTAGGTAAGGAAAATTTCATATCGTTTTCGTTATTTTAAATTTTTTAATTCAAAATAGTTACCACGTGCTTCTATTTTCTACAACACGATTATTAATGATTAACTTACAAACGAACTATGTTGATAGACTTGTTCGATTAGTAAAACAAGTTAGTTAAAAGTCAGTGAGTGTATGCTTGCGAATAATAAAATATCATGTTAATTTGAAATAAACTTACCTCCTAAGCAGGCATGTCCATATTGTTTGCATGCTCCTATGTATAAAAAAGGTAGAAATTTACTTTATATACATAATTTTAAGAACTGGACATAAAAAATACGTGATCATAAAAGAATATTATTGCTCATTCGCAAAAAATAAATATCAGTTTTTCAAAAATTGAAAAAAAATGTACTTTGAATAAAATTTATCAAATAAAATATCTAATTAATAAAACATGTTACTAAAATACGCTTAATTAAAATCAATATTGTAGGAACTTTTGGATTCTGATGAAGAAACCTTTGATCGTTAGTGTAATAGACCCCTAGATTTCCTTTTTAATGCCAGCTGCGGTGAGGGGTCCTTTTGGATTCAATAAAATATATCCGTTTGTGTAACTGTATTTTAGTACTTGAAATAAATCACACGCGAACAAATTTACACCCGTAATAGAAAATAAACGGTCTCTCTCGTAACTGAAATGTTCTTCGTTGTTTCGCCTGGTCTCTAGAGGACGCCTCCATTGCTTAGAGCTGGCAGTTTACAATTAACTAATATAAGAGTGGTTATAAACTCTCCCTTCGGTTCCGTCTACATTCCTGCAAGGAGCCAGAACATAGAGACTCGGTCGCTTTTGCATTATTTGCTCTAGAAGAAGACCGTTTCGTTCTCTTGGTGAGAGGATCTGTCTTTGAAGCAGTATCTGAAGTGCACAAATGTTCCTGATTTGCACTTTGTGTCAAAGTGGTTAATGGTGAACAATACTCTAACATTACTTACCATGCACAAAGTAAAATTTTGAAAGAAATATTTCAATAAAATTTAAAATTTAATTAAAGATCTGATTGTTTTTCAGTTTCGTGGAATAGACAAATTGTTTATGTATTTCATTTCGCTAGAGTTTTCATTTTAGATAGTAGGGGTTCAGATAAGTAAAATTTATTATACACAAATTCATTGGTTAACATCGTTCACTATTAAAGTTTTAACTGATTCCAGAAAAAAAAACCTCAAGTCAAGTGATAATCAGTCTAATGTTAAAAATCCTGCATCAAACTCAAAATTTTGATTTCATCAAATTTACGAAAGTATAACAATTTATGTCACTTATATCATAGATTTGCTTTCGGTATGGAAGAAAATTACATCATATGCAGATTCCATTGAAAACTATGCAAATTTAGTGAGAGATGAAAAGAAAATTTTAAAAAGTGCTCACGTAGATCTGAAGAAGTTTGGTTTCTATCCATTTTAAGATAGGTAAATTCTTTTTTAAAAAAATTAATCTTTGTCGATTACTAAGCTGAATTATTTCATTGTACAACAGGTTATATTCAAATAATGTAATAAATATGTATAATGATATCTATAAATGTAATAACTATATCTAATAATATCCAAATATAATAAATTCTCATTATTAATATCTAATATATATAAATAAGATAAATTCTAAAAATTAATATCTAAATATAATAAATTCTCAATATTAATATCTCATACTTCTAAGAATAATACATTCTCAATGTTAATATCTCATATATCAAAATGTAATTACTGCTGTGTAATTATCTAAATTATCTATATTAATCATTAATGCACACACACGCAGAAATAAAAACACAAGTTAAAATTGAATTGTCATACATTACACAATATTGCCTCAATTATTAAATTATATTGAATGTAAATTATTATTATAGAATATCCGATACTATATTTGCTATAAACATAGTTATTCAACTAACCAATTGACAAGGGGCAGGTATGTTGGATGTGAATGACCAGAATCACCATCCCTAAGGCAAAAGTAACTACCGTGGTAGTGGACATGCTTCTGTTAGTGACAGCAACTTTTTCCGAGTCCTGTCCTTTTAAGAAATCCCTAATGATCGGTAGACGCCCTTTAAATCAACCCTTGGGTCCTCCGGTGCAAACAAGAGGGGTGGTCCAAATGATGCAAGAAAATGATTGGCCGCGCAACATTTAGTTCATCAAGAGAGAGTTAAGTATTACTACAAGTAAAAGGCCATACGGTCAAAACGTGACAATAATTACGAACATCGTTTGCTTTGGAAAATTGAAATATATTTCGTATTTATGATTTTAGTTAATTAATGGGAGCGGGTTTGTTCTATTCAAAACTATTTAGAAACCTTTAAAAATACTTATTTTTCGGCTAAAATAATATTTAAATCCATTATTGTAATTAAACTTATATTGTAATAAATTAAGGATAATTATTAAAGTTCTTGTGGGATATCGGGAAAAAAACACACAAAGTAAGTATTTTTCATGCTGTCTTTTTTTTTTAAATTTTAACATTTCTTTTCTAATTCGTCAATGATAAAAACTAATTTTTTAAAATAAATTTTATGTACGAAAAATAAATACTGTTAAAAAGAATAAGTACACATTTTAAAAGCAAATTTATTTAAAAGACTTACTTAAATTGAGATAAGAACTGAGTACTTGTAATATAAACATTTTTTTTCAATCTTGAATAGATATTTAACTATGCAAAAAATTATTGTCATTTCTCATTTTCAAAGTATATGTGTTGCAAACAATGCATAAATCTTTTAATTTATCATATTTATATAATTCGTAATGTTGTACAATCCTCTAATTTCTTGTTTTATTGGAGAACATATTGTCATACTATTAGTGAAATGTACTATTAATAAGAAAATTTCCAAGAACGAATCAGTTGAATTAGCTCAACAAACTATTGAAAAATACAAAATCAATGGAAATGTATTCGAAATCTTTGTCATTAACATTGGAATTTCTACAGAAGGTAATTATTGTTCTTACATTTGTAGCAATAGAATTACTAAGCATCTTTCTTCATATTATTAACAAAATTGACTTCGTTCATTGATTTTATGAGAAATATTCGTTTATGTGTTAATAATATTTATCATATTATAAAAATCATTCAGAATGTAAAGGATTAATTTGAAAATATATTGTATTTTTTTATTTATTAGTCATTTAATTGGTAAATATTGATCATTATAACCATGAACTTTTATCATTTTTCTGATATTTCCAGTCGTCAGTCTCTTCCATAAACGCAATTAGTATAACGATGCCTGATGGATTTCTTATAAATCCTAATATCTAGCGATTAATATTATTATTCTAAGTAGCATAATGACAAAGGATATATAGTTTTTAAAAATTATATGCACAAATTTGAATTTAAATTAGCCTCCCTTATATTCTTTAACTTCCATAACATTTTGAAATATATTATCTTTTTTATTCACTAAAATTTATCTTATTAACAAAAATACGACTTTGATGAAATCAAGGATAAACCACAAATACCTGGAAGTTTGTATTATTTGGAAGAATTTTATCTTTACCGTTTAAAAACGTTATCTGCTTACATTTTAATCTAACGGTATTTTTGAAGAAAAAAAACTTATAATCAACGCTGTCTTATAATCAACATTTCTAGCGTCTTCAGTTGAAAACGTAATTTTGAATGTATAAATGTATCATATTTTAATGATAAAACGCTTTAAAAGACTGGTTTAATTTTAAGTTGTGCAATTCGTAAATATTGTTGAGTTTTTTGCTAAAATGTTCTTGGAAGTATTTTGATTTCTTAATAATACTTAAAGCACCTAGGATGCTTCTAACACTTAAAAGCATCTTTAATTCTTTAAGTTATCATGAATTTTTAAAGCATTTTAAATTTTGTAAGGCATCATAAATTTTTCTATAGGCATCATAAATTTTTCTATAGGCATCGTTAGTTTTATAAAAAATTAAGAATTCTATAAGCAATCTAGAAGTATATAAAGCATCAGATATCTTACAAACAATTAAAATTCTATAAAAAATACGAGTAAGGAATTTTTAAAAGAAGTACTAACTTTCTAAGACATGTTTATCTGCTAAATTTGAATAAAGAATAAATGCTTAGCATACATCTGTGAAACAGACAGAATTGCAACTTTAAAACAAAGCAATTGCAACTGATGTTAAGCTTTTGTTCAATTTATGAGCATCATTAGAAGTGAATTTCGTCATTTGATTAATCGGTTCCTTTAAAAATCCTAAAGAATAATAGAATTGTATTTCTTCTTGTTCGATTGGCCAATAATCCGTTGTTTTTATATCTTGAGATATTAAATATATTGCATCCTTCACAAAATTGAAAATAATTGGAATTGTGAACAAATGTTCGATACCAAAATACTTTTGTGAATAAATTCATCTAGAATTTCAATTATAATGTTATTTGAAAGGATAGAAATGAATGATGCATTATCTATAAAAATTAGAATTATATTAAAAAAAGATCAAATAAAATCCAATTTATTTAAGATAATTGGTTGAAAATGCATTTAATTTGCTTTAGAGTATTTTATTTTATAAATGAGAGGAAATAACTTTGAATATAAAACTATTCTTTTCCCGAACTTTCGGAAGCGATATTTGCGTACTTCGGTCATAACTATTTTCATCATGATCGTTTAATTTTAATAATCTGAATATTAAAATTATAATTTTAACATAAAATATTAGTTTGATTTATACCTTACGTTACCATAAATTCAAAACTACAACTGGATAGCGATAAGACTTTGACTTATTTTACAGAAATCTTTCAAACAGCATTAATAATTTATAACTCAATAAAATGAAATAAAAGATCATTTTGAAGTGTTCGTTTAAATCTTCAATTTCAATTTATTCTTCCGTGAAATATGAGTCAGAACATTTCATTATTCAAAAGGAAATAGCATTTCAAATTATGGAGGGACAAGAAATCAATACGTTTTCTTTGATTTTAACGCAATTGCCATCTTAAAATTCAATCTCAATACTATTTCAGTCTCTAAGATATAATTTAATTTGAAATAAATCTCTTGATAGGCTTATTGTCATATCTTATTGTCTGTCAAATTTTGAATGAAATCTAAAATGAAGAAATGAGGAAATTCTCGATATTGAAATAAATGCATTTTGCTCTTGATAACCGCATTTTCATATAAAAAGGTAAAAAATGGAAAAGTTTAATAAATGTTTCAGGTAAATGCATTCTACATCTATGATATGATTTATGTATTTATTTATCATTAAAAATATTCCTTTTTTAGTATACCTCTTTTGTTTTCCATTGTGAGAGAGGATTAAGATTTAAAATATTCATAAGATGCACCGTAAACTCTTGTGCAACAAGAAATTATTTTCAATTATTAACTACCATTATTTCTATCATTTCTTTTTTAGCAGCACTCTATTTTTTCCATTGTGAGGAAAACTCTAGAATTATAATATAGATAAAGTGTATCTCGTAAATTCTTTTGCAATAAGAAATTATTTTCTATTTTTAACTGTCATCAATTAACTGTCATTAATTCTATTATTCCTTCTTTCAGCATTCCTGTTTTTTTTACTGTAAGAAAGGTTTTGTAATGACAATATTGATGAGGAGTAGCATAATTTCTTACGCAAGCAAGAAATTTTCAATTATGAATCATCAGTTAACTTTCATCATTATTTCTAATTTTGAAACTCAAAGCTTACAGTAATTTAATCTGTCTTTCTATCTCAATTATGTCTAATCTATTTAGTATCATTTCATACTCTTCAAATTCACTGTCATAAATATAAAGAACACTGATGTTGTATTACATTCTTGAACGTATAAATAGAGTTGTATATTTATATCTATATAAAAAAGGCAAAACTGTTTTAACCTGCTTTTAAACAAAGATAATTGTCTCGATCTATTCAGAGATGGGAAGGCGATCTTAGATGCACAAGTATAAGATATGTGGCTATTAAATAACGAGACTGACCCTGCTACAGAACAAGTACGCATGCGCCAAACGCCAGCGACCGACTGCTGTAGCATGAAGCCTTCTCTTTCGAATGCAGTGCATCTAGCTTCTGTATAGTCGTAGCCTACATTCGTATTAGAAATATTTTTGTTTTGTCGGATAAATTACTAGTGTAAAAATAGAATTATTGCGAAATTTCACATGAAATTTTGGAAAACCTCTACTGAAACTTATAATTTATCGAAAAAATTGTTTGGCAATGAATGTTCATCACCCTATCGTGTTTTTGAGTGTCTTAAGCGTTTTCAAGATAACAGAGAAGACGTTGAAGATGGTTCTCGCTCGGGTATCTTTTCCACATCAAAAATGGATGACAATATCGACAAAATCGGTAATATAGTTCGATATGACCGTCTGTTAAGCATTCGTACGATTACTGAAACTGTAAGAAACGACGAATAATCCGGATGACAAATTTTACTTAACAATTCCAACATGCAAAAAGTGTGTACTAAAATGGCGCCTAAAATTCGCTCGATTGAGTAACAAGAAGATGTTTGTTCTGAGACTTCGAATACTATTGAAAACGACCCAAACTTATTTGAAAGGATAATAATGTGTGGCAAATAGTGGACTGAAAGAGCCCATCTTCACATAGAGCAAAAAGGGCTTGAAGGAGCAAATGAAAATTCAAAGCAATGATGATTTTTTTTCCGAGGTTCATGAGATTGTGTACCTTCCCTGGGTTCCTGAAGGTCAAACTATTAATAAACATTACTACCTTCACGTTATTACTGTACCCCCTGAGAAGAATAAAGTATAAACGACTCGAATTGTGGGAGTACAAGTCATTCTGCATTGTCTGTCAGGAGGTTTCTAGCCAAGTACAGCATCCTACTGTAAGATCAGCCATATTATTCGTTGAATCATGCGCCATGCAACTTCCATCTGTTTCCTATGGTGAAATCTGTATTGAACAAGATTTGAGTCCGTCGAATCTGTGATAGAGAAAGCGGCACGTTTCTTGAAGGAGCTGACAGAAGAAGGCTTCCAGCATTATTTTGAACAAAGAAAGATTCACAAGGAGCGTTGAATGGATAGAGGAGGGATGCATATTGAAAGTTATACTAATTAAACATGTATGACATCAAAATAAAGTGTTTTATAGCATCAGTCTTATTATATAATTGCCACAGCTCGTATACCACACTTCAAGTGACTCAGAGTACCAATTAAGAATGATCCAAGATAATTTAATATTTTAAAATGCCAGTATTTATTTATGGTATTGAAAACATTACAGTGTAGCTTAAGAATATCACCATCACAATAGAACAAAAACCGGAAATGAAGTAAGCTTAAATATTTACAAAAATATAAGCTAATGGATAACTGAAATGATGCAGATTTGTATCACAAAGTTGTCAAGACAGTATTAATACAGTGACAAAGAAGAATTGTTGAGTAACCTTTAGACATCAAACAAATAAGACATAATAGTTAAGTTCATCGAGTGTCTAGGAAACGGCCACAGAGAACTCTGGTTAGTGAGAACTGTGAGTTAAATCTTGCTTAATGGTTCGCGGTGTGTTCTACTCATCCACTATGAACTCGGTTGATCTCAGCTTCGACGGAGAGAAGAAAATCCTGACGGGTTCAGGAGGTGAATTCACTTTGGAATGTAAGCGGAGGTTAGTAATGAGATCACCAAGACCAATACTCATTTTTCTCTTCTGCGGTGTTCTTCTGATGTTTGCACGTGTATAAATACCACACCCATAAGAGTGCATTCCCTTGCAATTGCATATATGCACCCAAGAAGAAATAAGTTGTTCTAACGTGTAACTTCATAACATGATGAGAAGGAGGCAAGAGTTTCTGGGAGAGCCACCACTCAAAGAAAGTCTTAGAAATATCCGTAAATTCAGTTAAAAGAGATATAAGCTTAATAACTCCTTACAGTATTAAGAAGTGTGTAATTAATTGTAAAGAAATCACTTTAAGGTTCAGTTATATTTCGTAGTATTCAGACATTGTATCAAAGGTGACCAGTTACATTCGCTTCTGAAGTCACAATTCAAAAAGAAATCTTTGAACGAAACATTTATTCAGTGTTGACAGATGGATATTGTAATTTTTCGCTACAATACGCTTCATTTTCTTCCAAAACGTCTTTATTTTGAGAATTTCTACCAAGACAGTTTTTTCCAAGGCAAAATTGGGGTTTCACTATTGGGTTTTTGAAACAAGTCCAGGAATAATAATATCCTAATACCAAAGAGTGCACTCTGAGACTATTTATTGTTTTCAGTATTTCATATTGTTGTGAGTGCTTGTATTCAGTGCTTAAATTTAATGTATATAATCATCAGTATGCTTTCATTTATCTGAATTTAACTTAATTTAATCAATTCATCTGTATGAGGTCATTAACTAAAATTTTGGCAGCTAATTAAGGTGGACAACATTCGTAAAACATCCACAAGAAAATATAACTTTTAAAGATTTTCTGTACGAAATTGTTTGATAGAAACATTTCATTAACTTTTATGTTATTTGAATACAATTATTAAGCTTCATAACGAACAAAAATTGAAATAAAATAATTGCTTTTAGACATTAAAATGAAATAAATGAATTTTTTTTAAACACTGAGTAATTAAAGATTACCTTATTTCATATATATAAGCTGATGTCCAAAATTAAGGCCACCACACGCTTTTCACAACAATCCAAAACTACTACATGTAAAATTAATAATTTTTCTATTGTTTATATTTTATTGTGAAAATCCTGTTTGGAATAAATGGTGTACAGTATTAGTTTTGTAGCACAACAAGAAATCTGGCCGTTTAAGCAACTTGAAGTTTTGCCGGAAGTGTTATAAATATTGCGTTGAAACCCACAAGTTTGACTGATTGTGATAAGAAGTAGTTGCCATAATCATTAAGATTATTTAATGAGATGCAGACCCGTTGACGGGTTTGGAGCAAGGCAGTCTCTAGAGAAGATAGCTCGAGGATTACAAGAGGAACCTTTTGGTGGTATCCAGATGGTGGAATCAATTTTAAACAATCGGTATTGTCACCAGGACGCCGGCCAAGGCTGTCAAAGAGCGACGATAACGCTAATTGACTTTCAGTGTAGACAACACAGGGAAGCAATGGCTACAGAGCTCTCTCGTAATCTCTTTGCGTCTAGACGTCTAATACAGCCCTTTTATCCCGGGTGTTCGGAAGTGTGTCTCACTCTAAGTGTATCACCCAGGAGAGCAAGTTTCTCGTGGAATCGAACATATCCTTCTTGGACGCACCAAAAAAGGTGGCGTGTTCTTTTCACTGATGAGTGGAGATTCAGCACAATATTCGGCGAGTTTTCATCTGGAGAAAACGTGGAGTTCGATATCATTCCTCCAACGTTACAGAAATCGACCAATTTGATGGCAAAGGAATCCTTGTCTGGAGTAGCATCATGTTGGGCAGTCGTACACCACTGACCGTCTAAGATGAACGTAGTGTTACCGCGCAATGTTATATCGATGAAGTCCTTGTGGGTGCTGCTGGTGCTGCTGGTATAGACTTTCTTTTTATGGGCGATAATGTAATGACCCCATAATACTCCCATTGTTGATGATTTTCTATAAGAGGACATTTAGTATAGATTGACACTCAGTCTCATGATCTCTATCCTATAGAACAAGTTTAGGGTGGTATAGGAAGAGTCATCCCAAACATGACTCTCTAGGACCCTTCAATTGTTAAAAATCGCGCTTTTAGAAGAATGGGAATACTTCCCACTAGCATTTCTCCATGTTATCATTTACAGAATGACGTCGTATCGTGGAGCTGTAATAGCAATACAGGGTGGCCACACTCCGTAGACGGGCCTTTCCCGGGATATGATGTGTCATTATTTGATAATTTTTATAAAACGTGTATTTTATTTAACTATTCCACCCTTCCCTATATTATAACATTTATATATTACCTTCTTCATATTAATAACTCTCTATGCCAATTTTTGATGCAATAAACCAAATATTTCTCCAGTAATCATAAATTTTGTATTTGTGACCTTAATTTTGAACTTCAATGCATTTTATTTGCATGAGAATCCCACCACTATCTGGCTAGAGCTATACGTTGATCTTAAACAACGCAATGGACACACTTGTACTACATTAAAATCAGATTTAGTAACACATAAAAATATTTTTTGAAATAAGTTTTTTTCTTCAGACAAAAGTTTCTTTTGATAAAGATTAATACTAAATATAAATGTGGAGTCTAAGGTTTACTTTTGAATTTTAAGATATACTAAAATGGCCAATCTCAAAAGTGTAAAATATTAGTTTCATTTCTCTTTATAAGACAGCTGAAAAGTTAAAATGACCAGTTTCAATCAATATTTTACTTGTTCATTTTGTTTTAGTTTTGAAACCCTTCACTATTTGAGATGAGAGAGATTAGGAAGGAAATCGTTAAAATATTTTATCAAGCTCATTTAACTGATATTATCCTATTAAATCTCAGCAAAAAAGTTTCATATTTAACAAAGACTTTTCAAAATTGGATTGAATCCATAATTTATTAAAGTAATCTGTTAAAAGCTAAAAACAGGGAAATTATAATATCATTCAGGAAGAACAATAATATATATATATATATATATATATATATATATATATACCAGTGAGGGAATTGTTTTTATTTTATTTCCTTTTTTCAAACATTTATTCCAATTATAAATAACCAATTATTCCCCATTGTTATTGTGATAACTGTAGTGGACCAGAAAAAGTTATTCTGCTGTAGACTTACCTTTTCTGGCTTCTGATTATTCTGAAGAGGTTTTCCCTGCGAAGTGTATAGCAAATTATGCATTTTATCACCACCAAATGAGCAATTTCTATTTCTCATGAAAGCTTAAGATTTGAAAGTGGAACAATGTATACGAATTTCTCAACCTAAATTGTTTCACCTGGCCAACCAAAGGACAGAATTTTTAATCTGTTGAGAGTATTAAATTTCATTTTCCAAATTTTTCGAATTCATATAACTGTAGAAAATTATTATTTTAATAATTGTTTTCCACTTGGGTCTTTTAATGTATCGCTTCACATGGGTCGAAAGAATGCCTAGAAAAATTACACCTTTTAATTGACATGTAAAAATTATTGATTAACACCGGTAAAAAACAAACTTTTTAAACATTGTTTTTCATCCAAACTTCACACTTTGTGTAACAATTTTTTATGCTTTAAAATTTTACGAGGGGATAGTTTAATTTCACGGTTTCAATATTCGACTGTTTCACATTGTAAACAATTGGAATTATGAGTAAAGTTTAATTCTTTAAGCAGTTCAACTTAACTTTTTAAAATGTGAGAAAAAAAAACTTTTAAAATTTTGACCCAGACATAGTTACAATGTGAGTAGGAGAAAAACCCTTTGAAAAAGATTGAAAGAAATATTTCCTGAATTATTGTTTTCAAAATTATTATTACTATTATTATTTTCTCTCTTACAGTGTTTTACCTTTGAGGAGAAGAAGATTAATAATCTACATGTCAAAATTCCTATAAACAGATAGGTTTATCGTTTATGATTACTTTAAGTGTGTCAATTCAATTCAACGGACGGCAGCTGGGAGCATTAAAATAAAACTAGTTTTATGAATTTTACAATACATACAAATGACTGAAAAATCAAAAAAAAAAGCTTTAATAAAATCAAAGACAAATATGTTCTGTTTGCACCTCAGAATGGAAAACCGACGATCTCTCTCTGTCATGCAAACTCATAATATAAGCTTAAAATTATATTTATATATATCATTATGTTTATAAATAATAGATTTCTCTTATTTATTGCATTTTGCTTTGCATTCATATGTTATGTTTGAAATTTTGTTTCAGTTGTTAATTACTTTAGAATAAATCATATTAACAACAGGTAGGCATACGATCTTCAGTAATGAATTTCAAAATAGCATTTCTTTTTTTTTTTATTATGAAGGTTTACAGAAGTCTCCAAATAGTGAATTAAATATTTATTTGTAGTTTAGATCAAAACAAAGAATTATGGGATATGGCACTCGTAATTTTGTGCTGCGATTAACAACAAGAACAACATCTAATTAAGTTACAAACTCATAAAATACTTGCATCACTGTATGCAATACATTAAAAGGACTTTAGGATCATTATGTTAAAAAACTATCAACATTGAGTTATGCAAGGACTTAATAAAAAAAAATAAAAGGGTCTTTAATATATATAAAATTTATCAAGAGTATTACACAGTGGCTCATTGTGTATTGTAAATTAACAAACAGAATTAGTTTAGAACTGCTTCACCAAAGTATATAAAAATATATTCAGATCTATCTTAAATTTCTTTTGTAAGTTTTTATAAATTTAAAAAATAGCTCTCTTTGAAATAACTTGGTCATTCTTTTTTTAAAAAAATTGAATTTGGCTTTATTAATTTCATTTTAACATATGCTAACTTTTTTCCCATAATTTCCCGAAAAAGTAGAATTATGCAAAATATATATTAATAAGCGTAAAGTAAGAGTATTTATGAGTCCCAGGCTCCACACAAGCAATTATTACTAAGAAAAAAAAATACCTTCTTCAAATTTCTAATAAGTTTTTATTCATTCAACATTTTTAAGTACAAAAATGTTTCCAATATTAATAACGAAAAAATAATAATAAAAACAGACGAATCTGAAATAAAAATCAGTTATTAAATGAAATATTAAAATGAGATACAACGATACATTATTAAAGAAGAAAATAATTCTGTTCAGATACTAAAATAAAAGAAGACGATAAAATATTAAATTAAATAACCTTAGCAATGTAAATATACCCTAGGCAAACTTAATGTAATAATTTTTATCATAATGTATTATGATGTCAATATTTTTGATCTAACACCATTTATCGTTTATTTTATTCCCCCGCATTTTTGTTAAACCACCAATATGTTAGCGCAAGTTAAATAAAAACCTTTACCGATTTTTTTAACTTTTCTAAATCAAAATAAGTATTTTTGTTATCTTACGAGAAATATTTTTTAAAAAAATAAACCTTTAATAAGAGTAAAAGGAGATATTTTTGTCTCTTTTTAAGAAATTCAGTTGCTAAACAGACAATATTAAATGTTATGAATATATATTATCCAATTCCTTTAAATCAAATATCATCCATTACAAAATTAAGCTTTTTCTACAGATATATTGAAAATAAATATTCGTGCTTAGTTTTTAATTCTTACAATCACTTTCAAATGAATCTTTCAACAGACGTATTTTAGAATAACAAAAATAAAATTCTAACAAATTTTTAAAGAAATCTTTAAATTAACAACAATATTATTCAGATAATTTCATGCTATTTTTCTTCAATTTAAAAAAATTAAATTTCTTTTATTAAAGCTTTAACCTGGTTGTGCAATCTGCATTAAACATGTATTCCATATATCTTAAGTGAAATTCATTAAACATTTCTGAGAAATCTTTATTTCTTCATCATATATTACCTTCCTTGTTCCGGGTTTTCGAATTCAATTAGAATAAAAACTCTTGAAATTTGTACATGCATTCAAAAACAAATAGTTTTAAGTAAATTTCATCGTAATTGCTACTATAAATACATGTGAAATAAGAATAACATTTTCCATTTTCATAAAAAAAAATACTTAACATAATATAAATTTGAATTAAACGTTTCAAAATATTTCTGTGAATTTTCGAATTAAATGATTCCTCCAAAAGCACAGTTATTCCACATTAGATGAATACGTTAATTCTACCTACTTATGCTTTATTTTCATAAAGTAAGTGAATTTTCATTAAATTGAAAATAAACTCTCCTAAACTTTTAATAAAATTTCAATATTTTTTAAATATTTACATGTCTATAAATTAATAAATAAGAAAAATTCATTATTATATATTTTCTTATCTCTAAAATTTTAATCAGATCTGGAAAAAAAAAAGGAAAGCCATTGTATATCTTTAAGAGTTTTAATATTGAGGACGTTATTAATTTTAATTATTATAGGTTTAATTTTTTACTCTTTATTAATTTTGATACTCGTAATACCTCAAAAAGAGTTTTTTAGTTGATATAATTAAATACATGCCTTAAAATTTTCCTTAATGTTAAATATTAAAAAAACGCCCTCCCTACAGTTTTCCAAACACTCCTTTATATCTATTATATATAAATGCAGACATATATAAGGCTATATGAATCATATTCAATAATTATATGGCATGTTTTCAACCATTTTGTCGATAATATATAATTAAGTTAAACAATATGAAACATTTTAATATCAATGAGAAACGCTTTAAAAGTATTTCGATATTATCATTAAATGAGGAAATTATTCAAAAAAAAATGAAGGAAATTATAATAATCGAAATAATAATGAAATTTGATAATTATAAAATCAATTTTAAAACTCTCAGAAATGAAAAAGAAATTTAAATAGACACAAATATTTGTTCGATGAACCATATCTTATCTTAAATATCATTGACAATTAACAAAAATATTGGAACGAAAGTGAAATGATACTTCTCTGCTGCGTTTTTCTTGACATTTACAGATATTTCATCAGTTAGCCAAGGAAAGTTTAAGCAATAACCCGGTAACCTTGGCGACGAATTTATCAAACATTTTAGCCACTTTGTGAGAAATTTAGATGCTTTGGCGGTAAAATGCTAAATTTAGAAAATGTTGGAATCTTGACGATATCTCGACTGGGAGGAAAATTACAGATTTTTTCTGAATTTTCCCAGTGACGTTAATTGGTTGCTCGTTAATCGGTTCCCAGGAATAATCGGTTGCGCGTAGCCGAGTAAATATTCGGAAGTGGCCAATATCTGCCGGAAGCTAACTGAGTCTCCCTTTTAACTGAAAAGTATTACTGTGGAGATTTGTTCGTAGAGTAAACAAGAAAGCTGGTGAGCTGAGCATTGCTGAAACAATTATGAATGCCCTTACAAATGTTGTTTTTGTTCTCGTATCTGTATCACTAATCTATAGAAGTGCTGTGCTCCTCTTGTGTTCTATTACTATCCAAGTTATCTATCGTCCTATCTTGAAGATTTGTGAATAAATAGTCATTTGCCGTTATTCTGCGTGTTGGATTGACTTTAACTCGTATACCCACACGCGATTGTATTTTGGTAAGTCTATAATTTCATTTTATACTATTCCAATTTTTTTAATTGTCATTAACTCTCGAAATTGATTATATGAAGAATTAAAGAAAATAGTAAGAAATTACTAGTGAATTTTATTTAACATTATTATACATAAAAATAAAATTATGAAACTTAAACATAATTATTATATTTATTAATAACATATTTTCTAATTATAGATTCAAGAAGCTTTCATTTCGTCAAATAATTTTATAAAATAAGATAACGTAAGAAATGTTCAGATGTAAACTTCTTATAAAATGTGATCCAATTCTTTACAAAAGGATAGCAATTTCGTAAAAAAAAATTTATTTCTAAATTGGTGAAATGTTTACGTATTGTTGTTGTTGTCGGATAGTTCGAAATATTTCAATTCGCGTATTATATGTTACTACGCTTCTAAATTAATAATTATATATTTTTATATGGAAAGTTTTGGTTTAAATACTCTTTCTTTTAATAGATACTCTTGCTTTTAAAAATTTTGATTATTGTTAAATTTGTTAAATAGCTGCATCGAGATAATTACAACCGCAATGAATTGGAGCTCTATTGTGATAGTAACAACTGCTTTCTTGTGTTTCTATTCATTGGTTTTGGAAGCCAAAAGAAATAACAAAAAACGAAATGGAAGAAAATGCGGAACAGAATGGACAAACTGCTCAAAAATGGAAGAAGCGATTAAATATATGGATGAAACGGACAGATTTTTAAACGAATTGGCTCAACAATCTGCTAAGACAATATGGAATTGGTCTGTAAACATGACAGATGAAAACCGTAAAGAAATGGTAAGTTAAAATAAAGTAGATTATGTTGTAAGTAGTAATTTAACTTGAACTTGAAAAATAAATACTATATAAATATTTTAAAAAAACTATATTGTTGTTGTATGTGTGTTTACCCTATATTCAAATTAATATTACAGTGTAACGTATATAATCTTTTTATATGTCTCCTCTAAACAAAACGTAAATTTTTTGAAAATATCTGGCATTGATCAAACACCATGCGGCTGCAGTAGTCTAGTGATTATGGTCGCAGATTAGGGGCCGGTGTTGTTTTCCAGCCCTGGTGCCACTAAAGACTAGTCCAGTAGCCGGGAAAATGCTCGTTAAATATTTATAAGTCCCGATGGTGAGATGTGGAAGTTTGAAGAGAGAGAGGTGCTTGCTCAGGTATCGTCCTCGTCACTTGATCGTGGCTCAAAATTCGCCAATAGCCCACATGTTGTTTCGCAGTGCACCGTTAATAAACAGCTAAAAATTATTCGTAATAAACTCATATTTTTTCACTTAATCTTAACTTTCACAAGAGAAACAACAACAAAAGAGAAAAATAATTGTCTATAATTTACACATTTCAACTTCAACAAGTTCTTTTGACACTTTTTAATCATCAAAGTATTCGTATGTGCATGTATTGTACCGTCATGTTATTGGCTGAATATTAAAATTATCTTCTGTGTTTTTTTAATATGCCTTGGAATAAATTTACGTTTATAAGAGTAATGCTTCATTTTCAAAAAGATTTAAAGAAATTACAAGCCACAAATATTATAACAAATGTGTTACTCAAGCTTATTATACTATTTTCTCTCATTTAAAAATAAAATTATCATAAATGCTAGAATATATATTCTTGATCAACTTAAAGCTCAAATAAAATAGCAAAAACAATGAAATATATTTCGTTCAAATGAAGGCAGTTTTATTTGAATCATAACAGTCTCAATAACCCGAATAAAGCTTTATCACAGTCATTTTTAATCGCAAAACCTTCTTAGAATATCTTATCCTACTATTTTACAAATGTTTAAAATGCCAGTTTTTATGATAATGGAACTTTATTCAGAGTGTAAAATGCATGATATATTATTTTACCAAATGAGATAAATGGCTTTCTTCACAGTTGTTAAGACCTTAGGATAGTAATTAGAATGTCAAAGTTCATGACAAATTGTTTTGGTTTCAACTATAATTTTAGATATCTATTGCTTAGAAAAGTTATTCTAAAAAGTTAATGCTCTTCGATTATCGAAAAAAAGGCTTACGAAATTTCACAAAATATATAGTTAAAAAAATCTCTTAAAATTCACAGCCGTAATTAATTTTCAGACACATTAGTGAATATTGAGGAAAATGAATGCATTCGTAAAGTATTTTGATAAGAAGTTAAGAAACGTAATCCTTGTATTCTTATAAATCGAAAATCAATATAGAAAAAAGAAGAATTTCAAGAATCTCGTGAAAACATATATATCAGAGTATGCCCGTTTGATTTATTTCCGAACATTCTTTTCTAAATAAAAATATTTCAGATCTATTCAGTTAAATTACTCAATAAAGAAAACTTTTATTTCTATTATTTTGCACTCGTTCAATACGAGAAATATAATTCCTTTTTAATTAAATTCTCTACCCAAAGATATTTTAATTATTTAAAAGGAAAAAAAATAAATTCAGGTTTTCTGCGTAAAGTAATACGATACAATTTTTTAACTGGATATCAATTCCCAGAAAAAAATAATCCATCCATGGAAGCACTTCAAAAATGTTCAAAAAGCATCAGTGTGATGTTTTTCTTTTAATTTAATTTTTGTGACGATATGAATTTATCATGTTAGGATATTTTTGATATTGTATCTTTTTTCAAATCATAAAACATTTGTTAATACGAAGAAATGGTTTAAAATATGTTAAACTCTCTCTCTCTCTCTCTCTCTCTTCATATTTTATCCATAGGACTTTTACATTTTCCTTATTTCTTTTTAAATTAAGTTTCAAAATAAGAACTTGAATATTAATTAATTACAGATATTTTTGATAGAAAAAATAAAACAATGTTTAATTGCTTCTCGGCATCATTTGGCAATTAGAATACTATTCGTCTAATGCATCCAAAATATTTTTATATAATTTTATGAATAAAAGTCACAAATAATTTTTTCAAAAGCAACAACCTCTTTCACTTTCTAATTTTTCTTCACTTCAAATTTCGCACCTTATTATTACGATTTTTCAATAAAACGAATAAAGTATCTCAACAATTAATGTACACTGGTATCCAAAAGTTATACATCATTCGTAAAATGAAAAAAAATGTGAGTAAATATTGGTGAATTTGTTCGTAATAATACGTGAGGAATCGTCTGCTAAAGATGAAACTTTGCATATATCTAAAACATTTCAATCGACATCTTTATGCACACGTGCGCACGAACATAGATAAACCGACTCTGCTCTGATAAGCAGTTCAGACAGGTTTAGTGCAATTCATGTGCGAAGGAATATTGTTTACTGTTTACAATTAAACAGAATCAATGATGACACAAAGCTGACAACTGCACAATATTTGATAAAGTAAAAACTGTCGAAGTGTTTGGAAATAAGTTTACTCATATGTCATATACTCGAATTGAATACCATAAGCAATTTTTCAAAGGTCGGGATGAAGTTGAAATTATTGAATATTCAGTTAGACCAGTGCTAAAAAGAATTGGACATGACTTTCAGAATGTTACTGATATTATGCTGTAAGTATCCTAAATAAGTATCTTATTACTGATATTATACTAAGTCAACATAATGATTAGGATGATGGAGAACCTGACAAACTTTGACAAAGAGACAGTAAGAAGCATTTTATGTGAGGATTTGAAAACTATTGACATTGTTACGCGTAAAGTTCGAACTTTGTTGTTTCCCCTGAAGAATAATTATTAAGACTGAGAAGATTGTTTTACAATCAAGGTGAGAATACATAAGAAAGTAAAGCTAAACAGATAAGGGTGACCTGGACTGTCAATTTGGTCACCAAATAGCATCAAATTTTCAAACATGTCGACACAATTAGATGCTTCTCGACTTAAGTAGAAGAGGCTAGAAGAAAGTAGAAGCCTTAGAATATTCTTTACAGAGTATATGAGCTACTGTGTGTTTCAACTGGTGTATGCAGTTTATGTGCTATTGCGATGTTGTGATTTGAATCTGCGATTGCATGAACTGCGAATTTATGATGCGGTGAATTTGTGTGCTAGTGTAAATTATTTCCCATTAAACCGAAACAGTTGCTCTTAGAGAGTCTTAGATTTAAATTTACTCCCAAAGAACATGCCGATTAATTTCATGGGCCTTTCCCTCACAGTGAAAATTAGTCATCCACATTACAGTATCAGAAGCCAGTTACAAGGGAGCAACTCACTAGTGCTTAATGAGATCTCTGTGAAGCAGTTGTTAGTGGACAGAAACATTACTGTGCTCGAAAATAAGTCGTATTCGCGAGACCTAGGTCCATGAAAATTATGTCTGCTTTCAAAAGGCTTCTCTAACGCATTAAAGTAAATACGTTTTCATTCTGTAGAAGAGGTCTAGACAAAAACGGCATACTTACAAAAGAATGTCACACTTGATGACTTGCAGCACAACTTTGGACATTGAAAAACACGCACGGAAGGGGAATATGTTGTTGAAGATTAAGAGTCACGTGCAATATAATTTCATTGAAGTTTACTATAGTAATACTGGTTTGATGGCAATGGTGCAAGAGCTGGATTAAAACTATTATAATTCATTCTCTGCATCCCATTAAACTTCGATCCGCAGGTTGCATTCGACACTGGTCGACAGAAGAAGTTCATCTGAAAACCATATTTATACTCGAGAACTTGTGTAAGGAAGTTTGAACTGAAACGAAGTGCATTCTCACCGTGTTTTTATACCTCTCAAAAAGCTGTAAATTGGAGAAAGATTTTCATCCTCCTGTTGTGTTCTACCTTTGGCATTC
Organism: Nephila pilipes; assembly: GCA_019974015.1. Classification (NCBI taxonomy): domain Eukaryota; kingdom Metazoa; phylum Arthropoda; class Arachnida; order Araneae; family Nephilidae; genus Nephila; species Nephila pilipes. Next base: position 24,669 of record BMAW01119147.1, read on the forward strand.
TATTATCTTCATTTATAGTTAATTTATGTTAATCTAAAATAAAATCTTATTTTTATAATTGTTGCTATGAAATTGATAATTCTTAATACTTTAGATAAATAAAAGTTGGTTCTCGAGTTGAGATTAAATTCAGTACTCTTTATTTGATTTGCCTTCTACGTGGCAATATTTTTCAGACCAGTCCCTTTAACTAATTTCTGCACCCCTTCTTGTTATTAAATCGCCTTAATTATCAAACCTTTTTACATATAGTCTTTGCATATATATGATGTATATATTATATGTAGAATCATACAAGTATGTTATATAGATAAAAAGTTTTGTTAAAACTGTCTACATATAAGTATTCGGAAAAATTTAATAGCATAAATACAAATAACTGATGTATCGTTCTCTGTGTACTGACAGGAAGAAAAGTCTCGTATACTGCGTGATGAAACACAAAGAGTTTTCAGAGAATCATCTCAATTCAATTGGGTATCCTTCAAGGAAAAAAATGAAACTCTTTATCGGTGGTTTGAATTAGCTTCGAAAGGACGTTACAACAAGCCCACAGGTGATCTAAGGGATAAAGTAAGTTATCAACAAGTTATTTATTTATTTATAGCATTATTGTTATTATTTACTGTATATCAAAATATTTAATTTTCAACAGAAACTGCAAATAGTTTTTTTTTCTTCAATTATTCTTATAAGACCTGAGATACATGTTCGTAGTACAATGCCATTCCAAAAAAAAAGAGAGAAATCTGGAAATTATTCAATACATAAATAATAATAATCTTACAGATAATTTGCAAATTACCTATTCGATTATCAGCATGATACCTGGACAACTTAAATATTTGGAACAAATTTCCGAATTATAACAAAATTTCTTGAAATTTTTAAAGTCTACTTCCTATACGTCAATAAGACCTTGATTTTTTTTGAATAGTTTTAAGTTGTATTCTCTCTTAGAAAAATATATTATAATAATTTTAATGTCCTATAAGAAATATCACCTTTAAACCCTCTGTTTTTTTTTTTAAATTTGAGTTACGTTTATATGAAAAGTATTTTGTAACATTTTAATTTTCTTTCGACATTTGTAACATTCATTTTAGTCTCAATATACATCTTTTAATCTTCATTTTGGTTGAATTTCTTCACCTAATATTCGGTTTGGAAGGAGCAAAAAATATGAGACGGTAACTTTAAGGCCTACAGTAATAAAATATGTAAGAAATTAAATTAAAACAATGATAATTAATTTTTAAATTCATTAACTATGTAATTAAGTTAATTGATCAAGTTATCGACATCATAATTTAATTCCTTTTCAATCATTAACAGCGACGCCTCTTTCATCTAAATTTACTAGAAAGTTACAAAAAGTGTCCTTTTGTATTTCTGTAAATAATGAACTAGGAGTCATTTACATTTACAAAAAGATTATTTCTCTCAGTAAGAAAAGTGGTGAAAAATAATGGTGTAAGAGAGCTCTGTTAATATGACTAACCTTAATAAAAAAATAGCACTTTTCACCAGAATTTAACAATTTTCTTAAAACAAATATACTATCAAATTCTAAGGAATTAGAGTGGTAACTTCTTAACTTATTTTCAACTATAGAGATACATTTCTTAACCTGATTTCAATAAATTAAAATAAAAATTAATTATTAATTTAAAATTTACTTTCCACTAAATTCAATATATTTTAAATTAATAAAAATCAAAGAGATATTAATACATTTATATATATATATATATATATATATATATATATATATATATATATATTATATGTAGGATTTTCCAGCTAATTATTAAGCAATTAATTTTATTTTCCAATTTACTGTAAAACCAGTTTCTCCGATACTCAATAGATGTCACCACGAATCAGAGTCATGTGATGAGTTCATGCAGCGCCACCTATCCCAGAACAAAACTGAGTGACACTTCGTTTTCGCTCTCTCTCTTTCCGCCACTTTTTCCGCTTCTCTTCTCATTCGCTACCCGCGTCGGAAGTAAACTTCAAACCCCCGAGCGAGTTCCAGCGTCCATCGCCAATGTGGGTTAAATGAGGCAGCCATCTATCCGTCTCGGAAGAACTGTTTACTACCTGTAAATTAGTACCTGTTTACTAGTGTAAATACTTTTCACTCTTCATCATCTCTCCTAATAAACAAGTAAAGCTACTGCAAGCCTTTTCTTTCAACAACAACAACACATGGAATCCGAAATTTCCCCCCCCCCCCTCAGACAAACAGCCCTTTGCGTAAGAGCAAACCATCGTAGATTCGGGATGAACAATCTCCCTCACCCCACTATATACAAAATTTATGGGCGCTGGCCCGGGATTGCTTTAAACTTTAATTTTTTTCAAACGTTCCTATTTAAGTGATAAGTACTAAACTATTAAAAATAAATACTCAAATAGCAAAATATTTAATTTATATTTAGAGTTTAATTATAGCATTTCCCTTATTTTTGCACAATCACATACATCAAGTACGACGAATTACGTAAATATTGATTCCCCAAATATTAGACATGAATTGAAATATAAATTTGCTACCAAATTGTTCTCAGAATGAAAAATCTATATTTTTAGCCAAAAATAGTTTTTTTTTTAATCTAGAAAAGACAAAATAAGAAAGATAAAGTTCCTTCCCTCGATCGGGTATTTTCCTTCCATATAT
>BMAW01119148.1:0-13534 GCA_019974015.1 Nephila pilipes
TATATATATATATATATATATATATATATATATATATATATATAACATAGTAAGGTGTATATATAATATATAAACATCTTATTTTATTTTAAAGTACGAAACAATATTAGTTACGTTATATCCAATAATCTAAATGTTTGCTTTTTCTTTCACTTAGCTTTCTCTCATAACTTTTCTGGTTCTTGAACAGGTTTTTTTTTTATTTGGGTCCTTAAGCCTTAAAAAATTTGATTGTTTAATCATTTATAAACTTTTTAAAATGATTTGTACAAATATTACTTTTTAATGATTTTTGAATATGTAGTTTTTTTTTTATATATTAATGGAATAGAATACATTATTTGTATTCTCAGATAGTTACATATTATGCTATTTTGAAAATTACACTTCTTGTGATTTGATCTAATATCTATATATATGTATTACAAAAATTATTTTATTTATATAAATTATTACCAATAGTAAACTCAATTTAATATATACATGCATATATATTTACATACAACCCATATATATATGTCTGTATATATATATATATATATATATATATATATATATATATAAATAATTTATTTAAATATTTTATATATATATCTGTATATATATATATATATATATATATATATATATATATACTAATAATTAATTCAACTATTTTGTTAATAACTGAACGGTACTAATATTTTACTTTTTCCGGTTAAAAAGAGCAGAAAAGATTAAAAAATGCTTTACGTTACTTGCTTTGTAATATTTCATGAAACACTTTTTTAAAAGTAAAATATATACCCATACCTTAATGTTACATTCACAGAGAATGTCCAATAAGTCCTATTACTTTAACTACGATTAAAGTTTTAAATTTAAATATTAATGAAAAAAGTTTGGATTTTTAGAAGACACAATTCTGCATATTTCATATATATATATATATATATATATATATATATATATATATATATATATGTATATATATATATAGCAGAATTATGGAGTGAATGTATACTATATATATATATCAACAAATGAATCCTTTTTATTCAGTTAATAACTGAATGCTACCCAAAAAAACTTTACATTTCGTCATTAAATGCAGCATGCAAAATGCTCTTTATAAGTTAATATATTTGTAACACTTTATGAAGTACAGTTTTTGAATGTAATAAATGTACTTTTGTAATATGTAGTAAATGTTGCACATACATTACTTCTTTTATATGAAAATTTAGATTTAAATTTTTCTCTTGCTCTGAATATATATATATATATATATATATATATATATATATATATATGCATTGAGATCATAGAAGTACATTTTCATAAACATAAAATATTTTAAAATTCTATAAAACAAACACAACCAACAGAGCCTTTTCGTATTAAAATAGGCAATTTAATAAGTAATATGGATTTGAATATATTGTTTGTACTATATATGATTAGGTTTTCGTTTTTTTATGTAGTTGTTTCTAGATCATTTTGAAATATTTTTTTTTCTATTTTAAGATCTTTATGAATTTTTTGTATTTTTTTGTATGAAAAGTAACTGCTATCCTTCAAACGTATGTAGCGTAAGTTTTTACTGCACTTAGAGTCTTCTTATAAAATAGGACTTCATTAATTATTGGTAGAGGATAAAATGGACCTATTAGCAGTAAGCTGTATGAGATTTATTTTACTACAAAATATCTCTTGTAAATATTTTATTTGTTTAACGGATTAGTTTATTATATAAAGACTACCCCAGGTAACGAACCACATCTATATAGATTCGATTAAAATGTTTCCAATTTTTTTTATCTCAAAATTGAATGAATATAAAAAAAATGTGGGGAGAGGGTTAATTCGTTCAAATTTCCTAGATTAAATTGCCAGAGAGTTCTTTAAATTTATCACACTTTTTGAATTTGAGACTCATTTTATTGGAGTCTCAAGGAAATTTTTGCATTTTTCTTATTGTCTAGCTCCGTAATTCTCTAAGTGTGCACTTCGGCACTGTAGTGTGCTCTATATCTTCACAGGAGTGCCGGGAAATCCACATACTTTTATCTCTTACTTAGGACTTGTCCTGATTTTACAAATGTTGGGAAATCTTAGTTCACAAAGTGGGCAGGGTGAGAAAAATGTAAACCAATCGTGTAGTTCAAGTTTGCCCCTTGGTTAAAGTTGCCCAATCTTCATTGTTCACAGAAAAGTAGGGTAGGTCATTAGTGTGGACTCCCATGTTATTTCTGTTGCATTATGCCTAGATGGTGGCAATAAATATCAATTGAAATGCTGACCGAAAGTAGCACTCACTAAAATATCCTATCGGTCTGCTTTGACCTGTTTAAGATCATATATTAGTTTCACTTCCCAGCCGCATGTGTTGCCTGAGAATACTTTCATAGTAGGTTTTTAAAGAAAACAGGAAAAGAGGGAGAAAAGCTATCTTCAAGCCTTTGAGTAAAAATAAGTTAATAAATTATTTTTTAATTTGATATTTTATTAAAACATTCTAAACTGAATAAACAGTTTATGCCAACTTTACTAAATACTTTAAAAGCCCTTTACTCGAAAAAAATTATATTAAATATTTTCCTGTAATTAATTATGTAATCGATGCATTCAAAAGTAAATGTAGGGTTTCTTATTTTACAGAAAGAGATATAGAATTATGGAATGTTTGAAAACCTAATTACAATAAACAATGCAAAAATGTATATCGTTTCATGATTTTTGCTTCCCGTCAAACTTCACATATTGAATATTATAATTTAAATTTGCCTCTGAAGGGATAATTTTTTTTTTCTTAAATGAAAAGTAGCATTGGTATTATTTTCAATATCAACCTTAAATGATTTCATACCTCTTGATTCAGTAATAATTTTTTAATTATAGCTTCCTTACAAAAATAATTTGCTTGCAGATTCTTATACATTATTTTCTATAGGCTCAAAACTTTTTGTTGCTTAAAACAATTCTTAGTTTGAAAAAATTAAGTACTATAATATAACTTTTAGTGAATGCTTGTTAGACGACAAAAAATGCAAATGTATGGATAAATGTTGTGAAAGTTTAAAAATTATATAAATGACAAGAAATTCATAAGACTAATAAAACTGCATAAAGCAAAAAAATATTTTTAATTACGATTACATATTTACGATTTCATAACGTCATAAAAAGTGTCAAAAAGTTATAAAAGATTTTAATTAAATGTCACAAACAAATCGGTTGTAAAATCAACCTCTTTTCTATCCAAAATGTACCATAAAGAAAACAGCATATCTTGACTCTAGTGTGTTGTAAATGTGTATGTTGCATATCAGAGTAAGTGTAATGATTTTTTTAAAAACTTTACTTATGTATAACCTCTTGTTGTTCCGTAATCAAGACTTCTGACGTTTTGAAATCATACAAATAATATGATTTTGAAATAAAAAGAATCTTACACTGGTTCTCTTTATAAGGGGCATTAATAGAAAAACTATCATTCAAAGAATATAAAACAATACATTCAGGAATTAAAAAAAAGTACTTTCAATTGAATTGCTTATACATGGAAGTATAATTAAAATCATCTATTAATCCAGTCCTGCTTAGTCAGGTTATCAAATCGTTAATTCAGTTAAAAAATCAATAAACATTAATATTCCCCCAAACCTAACTTCTAATGAATCATGTGTGAGGCTTCTAATAAAATAAAATAGTCTTAATAAAACTTTTTATCACCCAAAATGCAATATTTAATAAAAAGTACTTCATGCAATGTGCTTATAAAAATAGATTTCGCTATGACATGTGCTAACTTTTTAAAAATATTTATTAAATTATTCATTGGAATATCAGAATTAAAGCCATCGCTATAAAAATTCTAAAAAATTTTAATTAAAGTTTGGAAATGAAGCAAATGGTAAAATAATTATTAAAGTTTTAAATTAAATATTAGTACTGTAGTAAATGATAAAATACTGAAGAAGATAAAATGATGTGCTGTTCAGATATTAATATTAAATCGAACGAGAGTTAAATGTAATTATTCCTTCCATGAAATAAATTAATTTTTTATATAAGTTTTATTTCAATCCTAGAAAAAAATGTAGGGGAGAAATTTATAATGAGATATTTTTAAAATAAAATTTATTACTGGTGAAAATAGGCACCAATTATATTTACAAATTTTTCAATAAAATTTTGAAAATTGGTCGGGTGACTTTTCCAGTCCCCTTAGTTGCTAACAAGCCATCTAATGTAAAATAACTAATATTACAATCTCTTTCTTAAATAAGCCTCATATTAGTACAAACTATATTAATAAAATTAGTTATGATAAAACAAATTAATATTAGTATTTTCTTTCTGTAGGTATAATATATATATATAAATTAATATGTTATATATTTGTAATTTGACTGAGAATGCAACAAGTTCTATCTCATTTTGTTTCATTTTATTCAATAACTATTACTACATTAAATTGAATAAAATTTAAATATGATTTTCATTTATTTTCAATAGCCATACAGAATAAATCTTTCAATAAATATATTTTAAAGTTATTTATCATATAAGGAAATAAAAGTTACTTTGCATTCGAGTCACTAAAGGAAATTATTTTGGAAACGAGTATTTAAATTTAATATAATCAAATATAACTTCAATTTACATGTATATTTTAACTGTTAGTTCTTTTTCCTTAGTTTACTTTTAATTGCAATAAGCAATTCAGTATTCTGAAAATGAAGTAATCTTATAGGATAATCATTTCAGGATGTAATTGCTTCATAAATTTTAATACGTAATTATAAAACGTTAAGAATATTCATATTTATAAATAAAATATAAAAGAATTCGCATTTTTACGAAACACACTATATTCAAAAAAACATATATTTCACAATTTTAAGATTCAAAGTAAACTTAAGTTTGGTTTGTTTTATCAACGTCGATGTACAAGCGACAAGAGGGCAATTGGGAGCGAACCTCGTATTTTTGAACCTCGTATTTTTGAACCTCGATCAAGTGAAAAGATATTACCTGAGCTGGCATCTCCCTCTACAAACTTCCAAATCACGGCAACAGGAGGACTTGATCCTAGTTTGCTTGCATCAGCTTCTCTGTAGGGTCTGAAGTGTCATCAAGGCTCGAACCCACGACTTGAGAAAAACCTCCGGCTACCAGCCCGTAACCATGACACTAGGCTACAGGGACCACGAAGTAAATTTAAGAAAGAGTACAAAGGAAAAAGGAAGGTTTATATAACTGAAGAGAAAGAAGTATCATTGCTCTTATTCTTATTGTTAAAATAGGCAGAAAATTATACAAAATTTGTATATTATTGAATTCAAGCAAAATTTCTATATAACTATAGTTCTATTATTTCCTTCTCTCTCAAAGGGTCTTGAAGTTGAAAGATGAATGTTGTATTTTGTGCTACAGATTAGCGTTCTACATATTACTTGTAGAGCTTATGCTATAGAAGTGTGCTGCACAATAAGACTACAGAGTAATCCAACAGAAGGCAGCATATATATATATATATATTAAATAAATTTCATAAAATAATTTAAATAAATTATGTAAAAATCTTACTATAATTATTTTCCAGCAATCCATCTGCTTATACACAAACAACAACCTAAACACAAAAAGGTGTATTAAATTTAGAATATTTTAAATAGTTGTTTCTTATTTTAAACGGGGACTTTTTCATACAAATCATGAAAGATATAGTTGTTTTGCATTTTACAAATTATAAAAGGAAAGTTTTTTTATGAAAATTTTCTCCCTAGAGTTATGCAATATAAAATTTTAAGTATTTCTTTTAAATAAATTATATGAAAAAAATGTTTGAATTTGTTTTCTTCTGTATTGCAAACATTATTAACACAATTACAGATAAAATTAGCTCTATTACTTGCACAGTTTTTCTCTTAGTCGTACTACATCCAAAGTAGTAAAATTATACAAGTAAATCACATTTCTTGTAATCCTTTTGTTACGATTGTAATAATTATATGACATTCAATTAATAATTGGTTTTATTTAACAATCTCACAGTTATTGAATTAAGTATACTTACAGATTTTTTTATGTACATACAGTATACATTTTTTGTGTTGTATTAATTTCCTCAGTAGTTTCAAACTATTCCAATTTTTTAAAATGGAAAAGACGAAGTAATGGTATTGAAGTTTTGCTTGTGTATCGCTAAAGCTTAATAATTACCTCATTAATAAAATTTTCGATTCTAATATACCATAATAACATCTATCGAAAATTTAAAGGTGTTGACATTAGCATTTAGCTCTGAATTGCATGTTGCAAGTAAATAAATGTGAATGGATTTTTATGTTACATGCACACAAGATCCATTATAGTTCTTATTTTCTTAACAAAAATTAAACATTGAAAACCAGTGTTTAGAGTGTAAAGATAAAAAAACAGAATTTAGTTATCTATAAAAAATAATCTGCATATTTCACTGATTTGTATAACATATTAGCTGAGTTCACTTGTGACATTAATATATATAAATAAATTTTTAAGAAGTATGTATCAGAGAAAGGCTCCAATAGTATAATTCTCAAAACACGATAATATATAATTATTTAAGAATATAGATCAAATATTCAATACTATTAATATATAAAACACATTTTTAGAAATAATTAAGAAAAACAAAATAATATTTATTCAAATTAGATAAAATATTTATAAATAATTAAGCAATCTAAATTTTTTTTAAAAACCTAAAACCCAAAGATAAAAAAAAACTAATTACGAACCAGAACATTTATTACAGAAAGCCCAAATTGTCAATTATAGAAATAACGGAATTAATACAGTTCCATAATTTGGAATGAAGTAAAGTGTGTGTTTTCCCCCGTATTACTGATCAAACTATCGAACTTTAGTGAATTATAGAATTAAAAAAATAAGGTAATGGTATAGCACTAACAAAACATACTCTTTTCGTTTTAAAAAGTAGCATAAGTGATTGAAAAATGCTTCATATTATTTGCTTTGTGATGTTTTATGAAACAATTTTAAATATAATAAATATACTCTTACATTAATGTAATAATACTCAAACAATACCTGTTTCACATGGGAATAGATTTCAGAGTGTAGTTTGTTAATCGTTTTAAATGCACTTCTGATATTTTAATGCTCAGGCTTATAATATTTTATTAATTAATTAATTTGATACTTAATTTTTGGTTATGATTCCTACATCAGAAGAGTTTTTATCTGCAATTTAAAAATTTCTTACATATTTTGTGGCACAAAATGTTTTAAATATCTATAATATTTTGAAATGTTATCCAAAACAATTTTGTACAAATTTTTAGTTTTTATTTTATAATTATTAAATTTTATCACTTTATTAATTGATACAATTTTTAAAACACCATAACTATTTTGCTAAATACAATTATAAAATAATCTTAATTATATCACATTCTAAGGATAAATGAAACAGAAAAGGAAACTATGCATTAAAACAATATTTCAATTAAATTACATCATCAAAATTAAGAAATTAATAAATTACCTGCTGTATTTTTAATTATAACAAATTGGTTTGAATATAGGTAGAACATATCAATTAATCTAAACATTACAATTCTAATTACAGCTGGTAATAAGTTAGGAGTTTTTCCAACATTTGAATCGCAGTACATAAAAATACATAACTTTACAACTTAAGTTAATTTTTTTGATAAGCGTTTAAATACTTTATTTGCTAATGTTGGATATTTTATCATTAAATCTACCCACTGCGTTTTTTCTTGAATATCAGGTGCATTTTTTGCAATAAATGTGATGCATACATCTTCCAAATCATAGTCAGAATGTCTATATGCGAGCAAAAGAAAATCAATTACATTATCTATATTTATATTTCCCACCATTATTCTGGAACTTATACTTCTTAAACTATGCAATTCATACTTGTCTGCTGCATAATAAATTTCCATTGCATTTTTCACATCAAGATATCCCACTTCACCAAAATAAATGTAATGCAGCATTTCTTTAGCTGCTTCCTCACTAATATCTGAAATTTCAAATTCTTTTGAATTCTTCTCTAAAGGTGATTCGAACATTGTTTTAAAAACACGAGATCTTGAACTTAATATAGCTTTATGAGCTTCAAAACGTTTCCCTTCTACTTTAATAATAATATCATGAAAATAACTATCCGAAAGCAATTTATTCATACTTTGAACCATTTCTGATAATGTGTTTTTCGTTTGTTTTTCATCATCTTCAGTTTCCGCATTCATTATTGCTCTGTCTTCAAATATCTCTAGGGTGCAGTGCAGAATTAAATTTTCTTTACTCAGAATCTTATCTGCATTGTCTATGAGAAAACTTCTTCTGCAAAATGTAGTCCATCCTAGGTGAGATTCTAAACTCAGTCTTTCTTTAATCGATTTCTTACGAATTGTTTTATTTTCTAAGTTTTTTATTTCACACGTGAACTGGATTAACATTTCATCAGTTGAAGTTCTTTTTATCCAAAGAGACATATAATCTTTCACTCTGTCATTGAAGCCATTGGGATATAAAATCAAAGTAAATGAATTTGTTTTAGATTGTACTTCTAAATTGAGACTTTGAGTGCAAGTAGGATTGCCAACTTTTCCAGAAGAAACGAGAGTTTTGAAGTTCGGGATAGACCACTGGTATTGAAATTTATGCACAACGTAGCCTCCTTGTGTCTTTTTTGTTTCCTGGACGGAAGTATTTTGTCCCATTTTCAATGTTTAAAAATAATTCCTTTTGCACAAGATTATAAGCAAGTTTTCACCAAAGTATCCTTTTCAACAAATTAGAAGATTTGAATAGTTGATTTTTTACAGCATTTCGTTTTACACTGCAAGAAATTCAAAAACAGAATACGCAAATAAAATCCATTCGAATTATGCAATAGCAATAGCGCAAACGTATAGGAGGTGTTCGTTTAGGAAAGCATTTAAAATAAGATTAAAAAATGCATATTTATTGCGATAAAAGTGTAGATATCCCTGAGTCTTATCATTATTGAGCAAAACTTCATTCTGATAATACAATTCGGTTTTTCCCCGAAATTCCGATGAATTGCACTACTTCCTTAATCCTATTTATTAGGCAATGAATGAATGTACCTAAAGAGTTACTCGAGTCTTTAAAACATTTTCTATTAAAAATGTTTTTGAATGTATTTTAAATTCTTTCTATTAGTGTTTTTAATTTTTTAAAACTCTTTATGGCACGGGGTTTAAAAGTGTACCGTTTATCTGATGCGTAATAATGCACAGTGGGATATTTTTTGAATCACCTCCAAATAATGCAGTTTTGCACATAAGTTTATTTTTATCCCCCATTACTAATAAAGTGTTTGATAATACCATAAATAAATGTTATAAATGAGTTAGCACATTTCGACATGTTAATACAAGTTCATCACGTGTTGCGAAGGGAAGTTTTTATTCCATCAGTATTTTTTACCTTAGTTTTATGAGTAGAATCGCAATAACTTATTTTTATTATAAATTATTCTATATAAGCAAAAGTGAAACATTTCGTATGAAATGTAAAATCTATAGCACTTTAATATTTTTGTAAATGATGAATCATGATGGGATTTTATTTATCCCATCATGAAACTCGGGGAGTAATACAATATATGTATTTTTTATGTTTTAATATTCTTAAAACTGTAATAGTAATTTGAATATTTGATTTTTGATCATTCAGTTTCAAATGAGCAAAAACCCACCATCAAGTTTTTATTCTAAATTTTCAAACTGCAAGCAATTGGAATGAAAACACAGGAGAAGAAGAAATGGTTCCTGTTAAAGTTTCTTACATTGATTCTGAAACTGACGACGATGAGTTATTTGTTCCACTAAAATACAAAATATGAGTATTTTCCAGTTTGGATGAGCCTGGAAATACACCAGTTCGGCATAAAAAAAAGGTAACCGAAAGGGCTATAAATAGGACTAGTAACGAAACATAATTCCAGCAGGAGTATTTTCTTCACCTTTTGTTCTGACTCGTTATAACTCACAGATATACCATATCTATCTCCTTGAGAAGTGAATAGTAAGCCTTCGTATAAGAACCCCCTACTCTCTTACCTTTGGTTCGGAAGTGAAATCATATTCGATAAGAGTCCCAATTTTTATCTTTATCTTGGCATGTTGAGTAAGTTCGTTCCAACTGGAAATGCTAAGACTCCGCCATGTAGCGGGACTGGTGAATTTTATATCTGGTGATGTTCAGAGGCGTCATGTTGTCATGATGTGGAAGTATGGAGAGGGAAGCTCAAGCTCATATGTTATTTGATTCAGGTTCAAAACTACGAGGTCCGTCACCTTTTAGGTTTCGTTTGAAATGTAAGTGCAAAGTTAAAAACCAATCAATCAATACATTTTTTAACTTTTGTAAGAATTATGCATCGAGATAGTGTAGTAGATTGCATCAGAGTTCATGTTATTTAGAACAATATTTTACATTATCCAGAAATGAAAATCCTTTTTGTTTAAACATTATTCCACTCAAAATAAGACTCTTCATTACTATGTTTTAATTAGCTTTGCACATATATATTAATTTTTAGTATAATGTAATCCGATAAATGATTTAATATAATGTGATTGGAGTCTCATTTCGATTGGAGGGCTATACAATTCATATGACACAGTACAATCAGATATGAAATACCTATATAAATTTATTGTTTTTGATTCTTATACCCAAACTCGAATTTTTATTACTTTTACAATTATATTTTCAATGAATCTATCATAGCTTAAAAAATGTATTTCTTCAGAAAAATACATATCAAAAGACAGTTAAAATTGTAGAAATTATTCATATCAGAATTAACATGTAACAAAAAATAAACCGATGTGTATTAAAAGAAAATCATTAATATTTTTTTACGAAAAATCTTAAATTAAAGTACAATGTGTGTGGAAAGTTAACCACCAAATGATTGAAGAAGTGAAAGCTCATTATTAAAAACATGTTAGATTATCTATGCATTTGCATTATGTTCTCGGTGCAGTGTGCTATATTAGCTTCAAAACATTCATAGAAGATTTTAAAAAAAAATGAAGAAACTTATTTTATAAGATGGGGAGGTGGTTGTCATGTCTACGTGTTCGTGAGCTTGTGGACGGAGTTATTTCCGTCGATTTGTGGATTCGAGTCCCAATGCCATTAAAGACACGCCAGGAAAAGGGCCTAATGCCCACTTTAAATCTATTAAGGTTTCGAGATTTTTAGTTGGCATGGTGTGAAAGTTTGGTGTTCCAGCTCAAAAGGGCCAGTCTCGTCTGCGTCATTTCATTGATGTTCAGTATTACGAGGTCCATCGCCAATATTCCTCATATTGCTTCTTATTGCAATGCTAATAAAACAAAGAAATTAGTTTCTGAAAGCCTTCAGGAAGTTACCATCTTGTGGTAAATATAGGCATCATGACCATTTAACCATCTTACCTTTGTGAACGTTTTATTTCCCTTGGTTTCATTGTTATTCTTAAACATGTATGATGCACTTATAAGATAACTTAGCGTTCCTTCTTTATTATTCTTGGACCTTCTTGTCACATACACACAACCAATTTTTCCTTTCCCCCTCCTTCATTTTTTTTTAACGTTTAGATCACAGTTACTCATTGGTGTAGTTTAGCCAGATTTGGCTCAATCACTCACTCAATAAGTTATTAATAGTTTCAAAAGCTAAGAAAAACATTTGAAAATATCACAGTACACAAATTTACTTTTAGTCGTAGTTTTAGCAAGAGGAAGAGCGAGTCATTTATGTTGAACATGGATTAAAAGTGTTCAGGATTTTTATATTGAATGAGTTTTAAGAACACCTCATATAAACTAAAACGTAATTCAATAATACAGCAGTTTACTAATATAAAATAATTTATGGAGGTTTCAAAAATTGGTATGACACAAATGAAAAATTTTCGGTCTCTGATGAAAAGTAAAGATTTACTAATGATTATTTTAGAAGTATGGAAAATTCATAGAAAAAGATGCCATATTAAATGTAAAATAAGATTTAGTCTTGCATTAATTTTTGCTGGGACATTTGGATTTGTTTTGAGAAGAATGTCTATTTTTTATGCAAAAAAAATTAACATTTATTACGTTCAAGAATCACATACTTGTACATATTCATACAAAAACGTTTATACTATACAACCATGTCATTTTAAAATCGTCATAAAGCTCAGATTTTCGACATGAATGTTTTGAATTTTCATTTCCTGTAAAACCATTGGATTTAACCTCTCATGTCAAGCAACGAAAGCAAATGAACTCTTCATGTCCTTGTAGTCTACTCGTAAAACACTGACATCGCAGTGGTATGTTATTTCATTCTATGAATTTCCCCCCTCTCCCTAGTTACAAATTCTACTTCACGTTATTTATTTTCTGTGCTGATTTTCTCTCATCTTCTGTAGCCCCAATAGTCTATAACAGACTTTCTGCTGCTGTTCTTTTCATCATGTGGTGGATTCAAGCCCTGATGGCATAAAGACTTGCCGTGTAGTGTGGATGATGCACGTTTGTTAAATATGTCTAGGCTCCAAGTCCTCTCATTGGCGTGGAGAAATTTTTATAGAGAGGTGCCAGCTCAGATGTCATCATCGTCAATTGAATGAGGTTCAAAATTACAAGGTACGTCGCTAATAGCCCTCGTGTTGCTTCTCAGTGCCACGTTTTTCTTCTTAGTTAATAAAGTAATCAAATCAAATATCTTCTTCCATTTTCAATATACATTTTTTTATTTGTGAACGCAAATAGTTTCTAACTAATTAATTTACAGCTATATAATTGGTTTTTAGATATGCAGTCATTTCTGCTATTATTACTATCCGATCTATTTTTTATTGAACGCAAATAGTTTCTAACTAATTCATTTACAGCTATATAATTGGTTTTTAGATATGCAGTCATTTCTGCTATTATTACTATCCGATCTATTTTTTTTCCGAGGATGTTCTAATTGTGTGTTTTTGGAGCTATAAGTATTTGTAGAATCACCACTTGTTTACACAAAGCGTGAAACAGCGAGATATTTTACAAAAACTTTGTTCGTTCATCCTCTCTCTGCAATTAATCTGGCGGTGATCTTAACTAAGCATAAAATTGAGGATATATCATTTATTGAGAGAATATTTTGAAGAATCATTCTTGAGCTTATTTTTTGATTAGGTGTTATTTTAGGAGAACTACGGTAGATATTTAATAACAATGTATAATAGATTACTCGGAAGAAGAATATTGTGAAAAATTACCATGTTTTTGGAATCTGGTGTCTTCTAATGATATCGGCACTCCAATATTTTACATGAAGTGAATGGAACTTCAGACCAGTAAGAACGAGCAAACTTACGCAATATATAAACAATATTATGCAAATAATAATATATGTAAACAGCCAATAAACGTGTTAAACTAACAATAATGTGAATATTCTGACAAATTTTCATACAGCCCCAAAATGTTTATTAACAGGACTACGG
>BMAW01119162.1:0-13295 GCA_019974015.1 Nephila pilipes
TACACAGCATTCTACCTGAAACGCTCGAGAAGATGGCAAAAAAATTATCGAAAGATATCGAAAAATTCTTCCCTGAATCAACAAATTGTATTAGTAGCGAAGATAAGAAGTCATTTGATTTAGTGCAAACCCTAAAAAGAATTAAGGACTGGAAGGTTCGTGATGCGGTGTGTGTACTAACTAGATTTTTGTCAGAAGGAATTCAAATTAGTAAGGTTACAGAAGAGATAAGACCTATAAGCTACCAAATGGTGCAAAAGGCAAAAGATTGGCGGTTTGCAAGAGGGCGTACACAGATGGAATTAGCGGATAAAAGTGGAATGCCCCATGGACAAGTAGTCAGGTATGAGAAAGGTGAGGTATCGTTCAAAATAGCACCCAAAATGGCAGAGGGATTATCATTGCATTATAGAGTTCTACTGCCTACATCAAAAGCAGAGAGGTATTGTGAAGATGAGGATGGTGAAGGAGAAAAGAAGATATTGAGTATAATGAGGGAATACCAAAAAATTGATAATCAAAAGTTAAAAGATTTATTGTATTCGTTTTTGTCTGAGGTTGTAAAGATTAGTGAAGAGAAGGCTTGAAACTTTATTCAATATTTTTATAGACAAGGTATACCTTTATAAGCATTATATGTAGCATTTTTAACAAAAACTTTATATATGTGCCTTAAATTTAAGGAAACTTTTTTCTGTAAATAGAGAGGGGGTAAAGATGAGGAAGCTATGGAAAATAATAAGGGCTATAAAGGGTGTCTCCATAGAGCGATACGTTATTTTGTGAACCTCCAAGCTGTTTCAAACTGTGATATGGATAAAGTAAAGTCATTGATAGAAAGTGGTTAACGAATGCAGCAGACACACCTTTGCACAAAGCTATCATATTGGAAAATATACCTGTTGTGAGATTATTACTATCCAACTGTGCAAAACTTTTTATAAAGAATAAAAAAGGCGAAACAGCATACGACATATCTCAAAACAAACCCTTGGTTCAGGACCTATTTGCAAGTGATAAAGAAATTAGACGACAGGTTGGGACTGACATATGAAAAGCGTTCTATTCTATAACCGTTAGACTGTTGCATCAAGTTGCCGTTTTTTCGCAGTTTCCTACAAACGGAGCTACCGCCCTCTTCCCTTATACTTACCTTGAGTTGAAGCTTGAGCTTTCACAAATAACTGCCAGTATCCCTTCTCATCGCTTTCTTTTTGTAGCAATTGAGCCAAACGCTGCATCAACCCATCATTCAGTATAACCATTTGTGTCCATTTGCCCACTTACTTTGCAATATCGACTACTTTTAGATTTTCTTTATAGACCTGGATGTCATGATTTTCGAGGTGAAGTTCTTGATCTGTTTTCTTTTCACTCTCTCTCAATGGAGCCTTTCTGACGAGATTTTTGTATATTCTTCTGAAAAAGAGAAATATTTTAATAGCAATAATTAATGTTATACCGTATATAACGATTTGCTCGTAGGACATCTTCTCTACTCTAAAATGATTCCATGAAGCAGAAACAATGCTACAATTTTTTTGTTTCGATTTGCTACAGCGTTTTCCAGTGCTGTATAACCTTCTTCAGAGTTATAAAAACATTTCAGATGAGCGTTTGCCTTCCTATCTAATAATAACTCGACAATTTCTTTATTGCCTTTCATAACAGCAAGATGCAGAGGAGTACAACTATCTCTTCCGATTGCGTTAATATCTGCTCTATTTTGCAATAAAAGCTCCACATGATCTTTTTTATTCAATGAAACTGCAAGGTAAAGAGGGGTACTTCCTTCTATATTTTTAATTTCAAGAAAAGCGTCCCCTTTGATCAGCAATCCCAACGTTACTGTGTCAGCATATTTTACAGCCATGTGAAGAGGAGATTCACCGAGACGATTCTGGCAATTGATATCTGCACCGCATTGTAACAACTTTTGCATAACATCAAGGTGCTTATACTTTATTGAATAATGCAAAGGAGTGTCGCCATCGATATTCTGAGCATTAACATTTTTGCTCATAACTACAGCAACCTCTGCTATTGCTGTGGATTCATATTGAGAGGCAACGTGTAATACTGTATTGCCCTTTTTATTTATGGCATCAACGTTAGCATCATATTCCACGAGGAATAGAAATAAGTTGTAAAGATCGCGTTTTGCAGAGAAATGTAAAATTTTAGTACCAAATCTACTATTGATAATCTCTTTGAAGGCTGCACGAACTAATAAAGAAAGAATACTAGGATGTCTGAAGTGATAAATTTCCTTTGCAGCCTTTTGTAAAATCTTTTCTACTGTCATAACAACCCCACAAAAAATGTGTTTGTATTAGAGTATGCAGCGAGAAATGTTTTTAAATTATTAACTCTTGCACTCACTTTTGGGTTATTTTACGAATAAAATTCCCGCTTTGCTAGTGTTTTTTATTAAATATATAATACTTAAATAGAAATAGAAAGATATTTAAGCAAATATATTAACATAGAAATCTATTCTTTGGAAACTTGCTTGGATTCTTCTTTTATTGATTCGACTGATACATCTTGAATTTCTTCTTGTGGCTCAGCTACTTCTTTAGATTCTGCTGCTAATTTGCGTTGTTTGCTTTAGTGTTTTGACTGCTATAAACTCGATTTCTTAATCTGCTACAATTTCATGACATCTGATTGTGCTATGTGTTGATTTAGCGTCAATTAAGCAACCATAAGCAGCAACCTTAAATACAACTTTCTTTACTCTTTCAACTTCTATACTTAGAAAGTATAGAAATTGTCTCAGAAAAAGGCTGTTAAGTCAAATTTGTAAGTCAATGCTTAGTGGATAGACTTATCATTAGGCTCGTTGTTAAGCTCATTATAATCAATAACTCTACTACCAGCATCATTAGGCTTATCAAAAAGAGTAGCTTTAGCAGTTAGGAGATCATATCCACGATTGTAGTCTAAAACACCATATCCATTATTATCTACAGCATTTTTATCTGCTCCTCCCTCTTCTACAAGACACTTTATTACTTCAAGATGACCCACGCGAGCAGCTATATGCAATGCAGTAGCACCAGTTTTGGCAGTAGCATTAATATCAGCTCCCTTTTTTATTAAGTATCTCACTACCTCAAGGCAACCTCCTCCAGCAGCATAAAATAAGAGAGTACAACCATCTTCATCTCTTAAATTGATGTCATACCCAGCTTTCTCTACAAAGAACCTGACTACCTCTAAATCACCATGAGAAGCAGCAGTATGTATAACTGTCCTCGTTCCTTTAGTGTTGTCTCTTACTCTTTTTGCCTCGTCCGTAATCATACCAACCTCCTAACTTATAATAAAGTCTAGTAGTAGCTGCAAGGTTATTGTCTGCATAGGCTTCTTTTTCTATGAGATATTATCACCATACTAACCTTACTATGACCCAATATAACAGAAGAAGGCCGTTAAGTCAAGCTTACAAGGGTATTTTTGTATAAGTAAAGAGTATTATTCTCTGGAAATTTGCTCGGAGTCTCTCTTAGCTGGCTCAATTGCTACATCTTGAATTTCTTCTTCCGGCTTAGCTAGAGTTGACTCTTCTTTAGATTCTGCTGCTAATTTGCGTTAATTTCTTTAGTGTTTTGACCGTGATACTGAAAATACAACCTTGCTATAGTCTTTACTTAACTCATTCAGAGTTGCTCATTCTATTATGCTTAATTATATAATTTCCTACTAAGTGACACATGTACTTGCTTTTTTCTATGTTAGGAGCTTTTTTAATAGAAATCTCAGTTAAACCCCCCTCTCATCGGTTAATATGTGTTCCACTTCCATTTTATCGCTCTTTTCGCTAACTTACGCGTTTCAAAATCCATTTAAGGCTCCTACTATAAAAACAATGTTAAATTATAACAGAAAAATACTACTATACAGCTATCCTTCCTGTTTCAACGATGTTTTTAAATTAACAACTAGCCCCTTTTTCTATCAAGTATTTCGTTACATGTTGATGATTTGCTTGAGTAGCGCAAAATAAGGCAGTATTACCTCTTGCTAATGCGTTAACATCAACTCCCTTTTTTTCTATACATTCCTTAACCATATTTAAGTTACCCATGTAAGCAGCACAATGCAATTGTAATATATCGGCTTCTTTTTTTATGCGTTCATCTTGATTAGCTTTTATTGCTAAACGTTCTTCTAAACGTTTTTCTTTACTAAATTTCCTGCCTGTTAAATGTTCTACTACAATAACTTGTCTATCAAAATAGTCCATTAAACGTTCTTCTTTACTAAATTTCCTGCCTAATACACGTTCTTGCTTAGCAATTTCCTCATCTAAATTATCCGTTCTTATTTCCTTACCTGAATTAATTACCTCTAAACCTAAAAGTTCCTCTAACCCTTTTCTAATTTCCAAACGTTCTGCTTCACTAATCTCCCTGCCTAACGATCCTTCTTCTGCTTTTACTGCTACTTCTGTTAATTTTTCTAAATCTGGTTCTTCTAGTCCTGATCCTACCATTCCAATTAATGCTTCCCTAATAATTACCCTATCTAAATTACTCATCTTTAAACTTCTATCACAAACCCAATAGTAAACCATAACAGAAAAAGACCATTAAGTCAAGATTTCTGTTTGCAAGGGTACCTTTGCATAAGTAAAGAGTATTATTCTTTAGAAATTTGCTTAGATTCCTCTTTCGCTGGCTCAATTGCTACATCTTCCATTTTTCCTGATCCAGCTACGGTTGACTCTTCTTTAGTTTCTGCTTCTTGGGATTCTGCTGCTAATTTGCGTTGTTTGATAAATTTCTTCAATGTTTTGACTGCGATGAAGTTTATACTGAAAACACATGCAGAAGTTATGGCTAATGCTGGAAGAGGAGCTAAACTGAATGTTGGTAAAATTGCCACGATTGTAGCAGATGTTAGTAAAAATGCTAACTTCTTGCTCCCGATTATCTTATTTTTCTTAACCTTTATTGGGTTTAATTTTTTTATTTTCCCTTTTAGCTTTTTGAAGCCTTTTTTGAACACGTTGCCCTTTTTCAGCTCTTTTTCTACGGGTTTTGCTTTCTTCGTTTTTAAGCTTTTTATTTTTTCTTTTATTCCTTTTTTATCTTTTTTGACGTTTTCTGCTTTAGAGGAGCATAGGCTAGGTTTCATCACAATTTCAGAGAGCGGTTTTGGCTTATTGTTTGAAATTTTAGCTTCTTGCCCCTTAGTATGCTTTTTGGGCGAAACTATGTTTTTTAAACCTTTCTTTGCTTTGTGGTATAATTTTTTTAGTTTGCTTGGCATTTTTATGTAAATTAAGATACGATATCGCAAAATTTATCGATTACTTTTTGATTACCTTCTATCATCGCATTTGCCTCTTGCTGAAGACATTTAATATTTTTAGGTGTTACATTATCATCTCAGCCGACGCTATTGTCAGTGTGCGATTGTATTCTTATATATCTGTCGTCCATTACATTACTTAACTGGTAATTCACTACATCAAGGCTCGATGCAAACATCACATTTAATAGACTTTATCCATGCTATCTTTCCTAATTTTCTGTACTTTATTCGATTAGATAGCCGACCTGTGCCAATTGACACCAGAACGATTTCTTCATTAGGGAAAAGTTTTTTGCTATTTGCATATGCACATGCCGCTGGGTTATTGGCAAAAACACCGCCATCCACTAGTACTCTTGTATCTTTGTTCACTTCTAAATACTTAGGTGCAAAGTATGTTGGTGCTGCTGTTGTGGCTCTGAGTGCATCTTTCAACTTGATAAAATTTCTATCTTCCCTCCAACTTTTAAAGAAAAATGGGCAATTATTGTGAATATCATAACTTATAATCAGTACCTTACTTAAAGTGTTTTTTAGAATATCTTCACCAAAATATTTTTCCAATATCGATTCGATGTTTTTGTGTGGGTATTGTGCACAGTTAAACCAAGATAATATTGATCGCCTAAAAAATGAAGACTTGAAAATATATGTCCCATATTCCCGATAGAGTTCAACTAAGTCATTTGCAGAGTATTGAGGGTTTCCCTGTTCATGTTTTTTACATAATCCAGCTACAACAATCCCACCGGTTGAAGTACCTGCCATCAAATCAAAGATTTCAGCTATCGGTCTTCTTGCTCTCTTTTCTATTTCTGCTAATATTATCGCTGGTATTATTCCTCTTATGCCTCCGCCGTCAACGGACAAAATATATTTAGTCATTGTGAAATGAAAATTTAGATAAAGATATTAAGGTTTAATTTTTCCGCTTAAAACTTGTAATTTAAACTCATCTAGCTCCTCAGAAAGATTTTTTATTCTCTCCTCAAGCCGGTATACCGTAACGGTCAATCCGTTGTTCTGCTCTATAAATTTATCATGCATGTGAACCCGTAAATCCAGCTTGGCAAGCCACCATATCGCTGCTACCGTCTGTATTAACATCGTTACTATTACTGTAATTGGGATCTTTTGATTTTGCATAATGTTAATTTATTATGAAAGCTGTTGTTTCAAACTGCAGAAATGAATTAGCCGTTACTTTTCTGCTTTATAACTTTTTTCTGCCTCAGCAAGTAAGTCTATGATTTCTCTATAAGACTTCTTATTTCCACTATAAGATACCCTCTTCATTGCTATAGTTTTTGCAGTTCTTCTTTTTCGGCCTTCAACATGAGGGTTAGCTCCTCTTTCTAGTAAAAGTTTCACAACCTCTAATTGGCCACTGTCAGCAGCACTAAGTAGCGCTAAACTAGTATTTATATCTACTCCTTCATCGAGCAGAAATTTGACAACTTCTAAGCATCCTTTCTCTGCGGCATCATATAATGCTCTTTCACTAACTCTTGAATCACCTCTACTCTTTTTTATTAATAATTTCAGAGTGTCTAAGTCACAGTTCTTAGCTGACACTTCCAACATTTTCTGATGATCTTCAGCAGCCTTAGATTTTTGATAGTCATAGATGATAACAATACATACTATTGCTACTATAAACCACAAAAGCTTGTTTCTTGATATCTTGCTCATGTTCAGCATTAAATCAGCAATTTACTTATTTTCTCTTAATACTTACTCAAAGACGCTGATAATGTAGTAATATAACCTGAACTATTTAAAGTATGTTCTGCTTTATCAACCACCCATTCACCATCTATGTCTTGATTGAATCCTACAAGATTAAGTTTTGCCTCTGCACATAACTCTGGATTACCTGGTATTGTCATCTCTAGATTCTCATTATTACGCTGTAATTGTTTAAATCTGGCTTTTGCTGCACTTAATGCTGATTCTGCACTTGGGTAAATTGTTTGTATAGGGTAACTTGGTTCACCGCTGCCTACTGTTTCTGATATTGGCTCTCCCTTTTCATAGCTATACCATTTTGCTATCACTGAATTATATTTATCACGTACAGTAAAATGCACTTTCCAATTGATTGTATCTTGAGGTCTAATAGTCGTTGTTCCTAAAGCTTTTCCTGTTGCTGATTTTGCTGCACCTTTTGGAATAAACAATATATATCCTCCTGCCAGTTTTGCCATAGCTTCGCGCTCTATAGCTATTCTAGTTAACAAATTTATATCACTTTCTTCAGTCTGATCAATGTGTGGTATCAATATATCTTTAAATTCTTCAGCAACTTTATATCCATACCCATGTTTATTTGCTATTTCTTTGACTAAATCACCTAGTGTAATCTGATGCCATTCCCTAGATACTTTTTCCTTTAGTGATATCATCAAATTTGTTGCATGACCTTTGATCATCAAGGTTTTTGGTGGACTTTGCACCGTAACTTCATTGACTGTATATACACCTATGGGTAGTATTCCTGTTTCTCTATATCCCAAAGCAATCTTTAGCTCTTTTGGAACCTTTATGTTATCATCCCTGTAATCGACACATATTTCAGCCACATCTTCTATAGTCCCTGATTCATCAGTAACATGCATTGACACCAAGCGATCTTTTGCTAATTCATACCCTTCAATGATAAACTCTGGTTGCATCTTATCCCCAAATCTTTAAGACTGATTTCTGTAGAGGTTTCTCAATTATAGGCAGCTTAATTTTCAGTCCTGCTGGTAAAAAGCTTCCATATTCCGCAAGTCCAGGATTTTTTTCCAAGACCACTTCTACTGCTCCTGAAGTAAATCCATAGTGTTGCCAGCAAATATAGTCCAACATGTCCTTCTCTTTTGTCGAGTAATATATAGTCATGAATAGCGCCTCAAACTTAAATTAAATTCAACTTTCTTTGGTAACCCGCAAGGGAAAAATGACGTTAGCTTTTCTTCAAAACGAGTAATTACAAATCGTCCCAAAATATTTCCCATGCCATCAACTAAAGTGCGGGGTATTTGGTTTGCCTCTGCTTCTTTCATATCCTTTAATTCACTTAAATTATTGAGATAAATAACCCCTTCTATATCTATATTTTCTGCCCCTTGACCAATATTCTGTAGCAATGGTTTGCCAATACATTCAACCACACTCCAACGCTTCTCCTTGCTGCACTTTAAGCTTGTTGGGGAAATTTTATATGGACCAAGGGATAACATTAGTAAATAGGATCTACCGTATCAAACATAACATCTCTTGATTTTTCTCTTATCCTTTTTATTACTTCATCTGCAAGACTACGAACATCTTGATTTGGCTCTGCTTTAATGCTGATAGTGTAATTATTAGTGATGTTCTGAGTTTTATTCATAGTTTTTTGTTCTTTATTTTCAAACTTACTCCTTGCAAAGTCTGCAAATATCTTATCATTATCGCTCTCTGTGGACTTTTTCTCCTCAATAAGGCTTTTGTTTCTCTTGGAGATTTCTTTAATTATACTATTATTCAACAAAGGATTTCCATTGCTCAAAATGCCACTCTTAAGGGGAGTATGGACTGTTTTTATTTCAGCAACAATACTTTTTCTTTTTTCAAATTCTTTCAATGGGCTATTTTCGGCAACCTTTCCAAATATGCTACCAACAGTATTTCCCAGCCATGAAAACATCTCTCCGATGGGCTTTATTATCGATTTTATATACTCCCAGATGCTAGAAAAAAAGTTCTTTACCTTTTGCCAGTTAGATATAATAAGTATTGCACCAGCTACAATTGCAGTAATAACAGCTCCTATAGGGTTACTCACAATTGCCGCTGTCAAAAATCTTACTCCTGCTGCTACTGGAGGTAGAGCTGATGATAGTAGAGGAAAAGCTTTCATTGCTAAGCTCAGAGTTGCGGCTTTTAAAACACTCAGTCCAGTAATTACCGCTGGAATAGCATATGTCACTAATGATATTAGTGCAGGCTTCAGTACCCCATGCAAAATAACCGAAAAAGCTAACATTCCACCTCTAACTAAATTCCATGCATAACCACCACTTACTACTAGAACTTTAAGACCTATTAGTGCTGCTATGACACTCATTATTCCTGTAGTAATAACTGGAAACTTTTCTGCAAACCGAGCTATGGGGTTAGTTATCTCTCTTAAAAGACTACTTATCCACTTTAGAGGAGGTAGCATGACTGAGCCTAAGTTCATTCCTACTTCTGCTATCGCGTTTCTCAGTAGTCGTAAGTTATTTGCTGTAGTTGCTGCACGATTATCAAATTCTTTTTGCATGGATTTTTCAAATTTTTTCTCGTCAGCTAAATTATTTATGGCATCTTTATAGTTCTTTAAGCTTCCAACTAGTAATGCAATATCATCTTGATACTCTTGACCAAACAGATCAAGAAGGATTTGCGAACGTTCCTGTTTATCTACCTTCTCCAGAGTTTCAAAAAAATAAAGTAACGCCTCTTGACCATTTTTGCTAATCATTTGTGTCATCTCTTCTGCAGTTATTCCCATGTCTTCCAATGCTGCTTTGAACTCTTTGCTCTGTCCTTCAGCGGTTTGAAGTTTACTAAGTAGAGCATTTATTGCAGTTGCTGCTTTTGCTGGTTGTTTGCCTAAGCTAATGAAGGCATTTACTAAGCTACTTGTTTCCTTGACATTAAGACCAAACTGTTTTGCAGTACCACCCACTATAGCAAGTGCTTTGACCATATCTCCTGCTTTAGCAGCACTGTTATCTGAAAGGTGATTTATAATATTACCTACTCTTTCCATCTCGCTTACTTTAATTCCGTAAACATTGGCAAGTTTAGCTATAGAATCACCCGCTTCTTCTGCAGACATATCAAATGCTGTCGACATCTTAGCCACTGTTGTTGTAAACTTAATCAGATCTTCTTTTGGAACACCAAGTTGGCCACCACTTGCAGCTATTTGTGCTAACTCTGCAGCCGATAGTGGTATTGTACGGGATAATTCCTTTAATTTCTGACCAAATTCTGCGGCTTTTTTATCATGAATTGTATCATCCTCATCAAATTGCACGACTTTCTTAACATCAGCCATAGCACCTTCAAAGTCAATCGCAACTTTAATTGGCGCTGCAAGCGTTAATGCAAGTCCAGCCGTCTCCAACATTTGCGATTTAAAGTACGCTTTTCTTCCCAAAAACATGTCCCGTTTTTTGATAGCGGAGTTTAACTTACTATATTGACTTCTCAGCTTTTCTGCAGAAGCACCAAGTTTATGCTGATCCCTTATCAGGGACTGAATATTTTTTCCACTTTTCTTTACCTCTTGATTAAATACATGTAGCGCTTCTCTATTCTGTAAGTATGCTGTTTTTTCCTTTGCTGCCGATGCCTTAACTTTATTAAACTCAACTTTTAAATTTTTGTTGTCTCCATTCTGTTGTAAATATGCTGCTTTTGCCTCTTTTGCCAATATTTTAGCTTTATCAAAATTAACCTTTAAAATTTTATCTTTCTTCTGTTGTAAATAGGCTATTTTTGCTGCTGCTGCTGATGCTTTGGCTTTATCGAACTCAGCCTTTAAAGTTTCTCCTATCTTTCCTTTCTCTTTTATCTGTTGAGCTAAAGACTTTACTTGTGTTCCTAAGCTTCTCCAGGATTGCTTGGCAACTAATGCATCATGACTTAATTTCTTAAACGTGGATACAGATTTCATCGATGCATCAAGTTGCCTTATTGTACCTCCAAGGCGAGAAAGTTGTGTATGACTCCCTGCCATTGCGCTATTAAAGCTACCATCTAGTATGGCACCTATTTTTACTGATAATGTTGACATTTAGACTCCTGCTGCTTTTGCCCATAAAATAAATTCTCTCATTTCCATATCAAGTACCTGCTCAATTCCGCCACCTACAACGGAACAGAGCATTAGTACATTTAGCCTTAAGTCCTTTGTGTAACAGGTGGAAAAAAATCTTTCAACGCTTCCTGTATTTTCATGTAGTCTGCAAAATATAATTCCCAAATTGTTTCTTTTGTTACAGATGCTAGGTTTGCTATTAATCCAACTTCTTTTTCAAAGTCACTACCACCAGTACGTTCCATCGCTAGGCAATCCCTTACTTTGACTGGTCTAAAAGTTAATTCTGAAATCTCAATTCCTTCTACTGTTATTGATTATCAAGTTTTACTGTTGCATGTTTCCCCCTAAAAGTTAATTAAATAAAAGTCTCGTGGCTTTTACATAACTAATTTTTATTGTGATTATAGCTTTGTGTTTTATTGGAATGGCAACACCCTTTTTCTAAGTTTTTTCAATAAAAAATATATTTAAAGTTTTGGTAGTAAGTCTAACAATCCTGCCCGTTTATAAATGTTATCTCTATGTCCTGCTGTAACGAGAAATACTTTGCGTTTTGGAATATTCACACGATAGATAAGGCGATAGTTATCAAATCTCAGTCTTCTATATCCTCGTAACTTGCCACGTAATGGTTTACCAGCTTTATTTGGGTTAACTTTGAGTTCCTTTTCTATAGTTTCTTCAATATCCAATCTTATTTCTTCTGGTAAAGCTGGAAAATCCTTTTTAGCATACCTCTTTAAGAGTTCAATTTCGTAAATACTTTATCCCCTCTTGAAGTCTTCATACTTAATTGTTTCTGTGCCTGGAACATCACTCTCCTTGACAGTATCAGATAACGCAATCTCCTCTATCTCACATTCAATTCCTTCTATGATTAGCCTTTTTGCTAATTCTTGAATAGGCTCCTTGGTAACTTCAGCTAATCTAGTAAGGTGATGTGAAGTTTTTGGGTCAAGTGCTATGTTAATTCCTAAGTCTGCCATATGTTTTACCAAAATATACCACAA
Organism: Nephila pilipes; assembly: GCA_019974015.1. NCBI lineage: Eukaryota > Metazoa > Arthropoda > Arachnida > Araneae > Nephilidae > Nephila > Nephila pilipes. The sequence continues at coordinate 12,181 of BMAW01119162.1, forward strand.
TAATTATACAACATTTCTCTGAATTTTTCAATAAAAAAATATGTAAACTACATCAGATTCCTAAAACCGTTTGTAATAAAGCCATTTGATCAACACCATTAATCTTGCGAATCGTGTTCACAGCATCGATTTCTATTAACTCATTGCCACCTATAGTAAGTTTGTAATAATGCGCAGCTACGGTACACTTCAGCGTTGCTTTTTCAGCAGGTTTCCAACTGCCAAAGTCAAATTCTCTGAATATGCCCCTAAGGTTGATAATTACTCCTTCAATATCATTACTTCCACTGCCTTGTAATCCGCCCCTTAGCGTCAGAGAAACCGAATTCCCATCTATGAGGCCAAAAAGCCTAAAAAGTTCTGAATCATATTCAGCAAAAGTAAAATCTGCTTCAAGTTTCTCCATGCCCATATCAATATTTATTGGAATATCCATACCACCAGCACGATACTCTTCGGTTTTTATGGTAAGCTTCGGCAAGGTTATTTCATTTATTTTTCCTGCATAACCACGACCATCAACGAATACATTAAAGTTCTTTAAAATCTTTGGTAGCATTTTCTTTTTCTCCTTTTTTTCTCCCCTTATAGTATTTCACTATTGATCAAATGAGATCTGAAAGTAATCTGTTCTGCTGGATACGGTGGTGTAAATTCAAAGTCAAAATATACTTTGCCGTTTGCAATGTTTGCCGGTGTATTGAGTTCTGGAGTTTCATAACATCTTCCACTGGTAATTGCCCCCTGTGCTTTCAAATGCGCAAGATAAGAATTCACCCCCTCTATCACATCATCTATATAAGTTTTGGTGATATTTCGATCAACTGCCCATAAATGAGCTCGCAGTAGACTATCATTGATTAGATCTGCAGTACGCCTCACCGACAGAAAAGCCCATTTTGGATCGTTTGAACATGTTCTATTTCCCCAGAGTCTGTAGCCATTTTGATGAATGATTGTCGTGACTTCATTTTCATTTAAGTGGTTTGCTCTACAACTTGTATCACCTAAGGTAAAATCAATACTCCCCCAACAATGTTGCAAAAAACATAAAATTAGAGAAAAGCATTTCTCGAAAACTTCTGTGCCCAAAAACAAGGGTGCCATTTATTTAT